>SJXQ01001424.1:5240-36210 GCA_006408695.1 Aepyceros melampus | reverse complement strand
TGAACTGAACTGAGAAATGATTTAAAAAAAATCTTTTTCTAATCACAATGCAATAAGGCTATTGGTATAAATTAATAACAAATGCTTTGTAAACAACTGTGTAAATAGAAATATAAATGATCACTTTGGTTAGAAACAAAATTTGTAAAAATTCTTTTTTTAAAAAAAAGTTAATATTAATGAAAACAACATGCATGGAGGACAAACCCTAGAGTGATCCCCATCTTTATTCTTTGTAAACTATCTACCTCCTTGTGAGTGGGCAGGAGCTATGACTTCCTTTTATTCAATAGAATATGGCAATATTGATGAAATACCATTCTCTTAGTAAGGCAAGTTTCTGTAACATAGTTGATGGGGTACTAATGTAATTAGGTTTTATGTTATACTATTATTTAATACTATGTTAGCGTACTTGAAAGATATTTCCTTCATTTTTGGCTTGCAAAAGGAGATTGCCATGCTGTTGGAGATAGCCACATGGCAAAAACAAACAAACCTACAAAACACACAAACAGCAAACAACTACAGGCAGGCTCTGAGAGCAGAGGGTAGCCACTCAGGGAACAGGACCTCAGTCCTGAAATGCCAAGGCAATTAATTGTGCCAACCACCCAAAGGAAGGAAGAAGGAATGAAAGTGAAAGAGGAAGGAAAGGAAGGAGGAAGGTAAAGAAGAAAGAGAAACTGGAGGAGGTGTAGATGATCTTGTATCTTAGAAGTTAACGTAAATACTGAGAAAATAATTAGAGAAGTGCCATTTGGAAACAAACTGAGGAGATTCAATACCACAGTTATCTGAGTCTAATGCCAAAGAAGCTGCAGCTGAATGGTTCTGTGAAAACCTTACAGAACTAACAGCAAAAAAAGATGTCCTTTTCATCATAAAGGACAAGAATGCAAAAGTAGGAGGTCAAGAGATACCTGGAGTAACAGGCAAGTTTGGCCTTGGAGTACAGAATGAAGAAGGGCAAAGGCTAGCAGAGAGAACACACTGGTCATAGCAAACACCCTCTTCCACAACACAAGAAAGTACTCTACACATGGACATCACCAGATGATCAATACTGAAATCAGATTGATTATATTTTTGCAGCCGAAGTTGGAGCTCTATACAGTGAGAAAAAAAAAAAAAAAAGCTGGGAGCTGACTGTGGCTCAGATCATGACCTCCTTATTGCAATTTTCAGACTTGTATTGAAGAAAGTAGGGAAAACCACTAGACCATTCAGGTATGACCTAAATCAACTCCCATAAGATTTTACAGTGGAAGTGACAGATAGATTCAAGGGATTAGATCTGATAGAGTACCTGAAGAACTATGGACAGAGGTTTATAACTTTGTACAGGAGGCGGTAAACAAAAACATCCCAAAGAAAAAGAAATGCAAAAAGGAAAAATGGTTATCTGAGTAGGCCTTACAAATAGCTGAGAAAAGAAGACAAGCAAAAGGCAAAGGAGAAAAGGGAAGATATATCGATCTGAATGAAGGTTTTCAAGAATAGCAAGGAGAGACAAGAAAGCCTTCCTAAGTGGACAATACAAAGAAATAGAGGAAAACCATAGAATGGGAAAAACTAGATATCTCTTCAAGAAAATTGGAGATACCAAGGGAACATTTCATGCAAAGATGGGCTCAATAAATGACAGAAATGGTATGGACCTAACAGAAGCAGAAGATACTAAGATGAGGTGGTAAAAATAAACAGAAGAACTATACAAAAAAAGATCTTCATGACCCAGATAACCACAATGGTGTGATCACTCACCTAGAGCCAGACATTCTGGAGTGTGAAGTCAAGTGGGCCTTAGGAAGCATCACTACAAACAAATCTAATCAAGGTGATGGAATTCCAACTGAGCTATTTCAAATGCTAAAAGATGATGCTGTGAAAGTGCTGCACTCAATATGTCAGCAAATTTGGAAAACTCAGCAGTGGCCACAGGACTGGAACAGGTCAGTTTTCATTCCAATCCCAAAGAAAGGCAATGCCAAAAAATGCTCAAACTAGCACGTATGTGTACTCATCTCACACCCTAGCAAATAATGCTCAAAATTCTCCAAGTCAAGCTTCAACAGTACATGAACTGTTACCTTCCAGATGTTCAAGCTGGATTTAGAAAAGGTAAAGGAAGCAGAGATCAAATTGCCAATATCCGTAAGATGATGGCAAAAGCAAGGGAGTTCCAGAAAAACATCTATTTCTCCTTCATTGACTATGCTAAAGCTTTTGACCGTGTGGATCAAAACAAACTGTGGAAAATTCTGAAAGAGATGTGAATACCAGACCAAGGTCAGGTGGTCCAGTATTCCCATCTGAATGCAGCTCAAAAAGCAAGAATTAGAAACAGGTATGGAACAATAGATTGGTTCCAAATCGGGAAAGGAGTATGTCAGGGCTGTGTATTGTCACCTTACTTAGTTAACTCATATGCAGAGTACATCATGCAAAATACTGGGCTGAATGAAGCACAAGCTGGAATCAAGATTGCCAGGAGAATTATCATTAACCTCAGATATGCAGATGACGCCATCCTTATGGCAGAAAGTGAACAGAAATTAAAGAGCCTTTTGATGAAAGTGAAAGAGAAGAGTGAAAAACCTGGTTTAAAACTCGACATTTCAGAAACGAAGATGATAGCCTTCGGTTCCATCAGTTCATCTAAGTTCAGTTCAGCCATTCAGTCGCATCCAACTCTTTGCCAACCCCATGGAGTGCAGCACACCTCTCTTCCCTGTCCATCACCAACTCCTGGAGTTTACTCAAACCCATGTCTGTTAAGTTGGTGATGCCATTCAACCATCTCATCCTCTGCCATCCCCTTCTCCTCCCACCTTCAGTCTTCCCCAGCATCAGGGTCTTTTCAAATGAGTCAGTTTTTCACATCAGGTGGCCAAAGTATTGGAGTTTTAGCTTCAGCATCAGTCCTTCCAATGAATATTCAGGACTGATTTCCTATAGGCTTGACTGATTTCATCTCCTTGCAGTCCAATGGACTCTCAAGAGTCTTCTCCAACACAGCAGTTCAAAATTATCAGTTCTTCAGCGTTCAGCTTTCTATATGTCCAACTCTCATATCCATACATGACTCTTGGACAAACCTTAGCTTTGACTAGACAGACCTTTGTTGTCAAAGTAATGTCTCTGCTTTTTAATATGCTGTCTAGGTTGGTCATAGCTTTTCTGCCAAGGAACAAACACCTTTTAATTTCATGGCTGCAGTCACCATCTGCAGTGATTTTGGAGCCCCCCAAAGTAAAGTCTGTCAATGTTTCCATTGTTTCCCATCTATTTGCAATGAGGTGATGGGACTGAATGCCATGATCTTAGTTTTCTGAATGTTTAGTTTTAAGCCAGCTTTATCACTCTCCTCTTTCACTTTCATCAAGAGGCTCTTTAGATCTTCTTTGCTTTCTGCCATAAGAGTGGTGTCATCTGCATATCTGAGGTTATTGATATTTCTCCTGGCAATCTTGCTTTCAGCTTGTGCTTCATCCATAGATGGAAAAACAATGAAAACAGTGACAGACTTTATTTTCTTGGGCTCCAAATCACTGCAGATAGTGACTACAGCCATGAAATTAAAAGACACTTGCCACTTTGGGGGAAAAAGAAAAAGCAAAAACTTTGACAAACCTAGACAGTGTATTTAAAACCAAACATTACTTTACCAACAAAGGTCCATCTATCTAGTCAAAGCTATGGTTTTTCCAATAGTCATGTATGAGTGTGAGAGTTGGACCATAAAGAAAGCTGAGCACTGAAGAAGTGCTGCTTTTGAACTGCGGTGTTAGAGAAGACTCTTAAGAGTCCCTTGGCCTGCAAGGAGATCCTACAAGTCAATCCTAATGGAAATCAGTCCTAAATATTCAGTAGAAGGACTGATGCTGAAGCTGAAACTCCAATACTTTGGCCACCTGATATGAAGAACTGACTCATTGGAAAGGACCCTGATGCTGGGAAAGATTGAAGGCAGGAGGAGAAGGGGACAACAGAGGATGAGATAGTTGGATGTATCACCAACTTGATGGACATGAGTTTGAGAAACTCCTGGAGTTGGTGATGGACAGGGAAACCTGGTGTGCGCAGTCCAAGGGGTCACAAAGAGCCTGACATGACTGAGTGACTGAACTGAACTGAGAAGATACTAAAACCAGTGAATGATAAGTTATTTGGAAACTAGCTGTCCCACTCTCAAAATGTCACTCCACAAATTACTTACTAATTACAAAAGGGAAAAGGTACTTTTCCAGTGGGGAGATCTGGCAATATCCTCTTAATCAGTGATCAAATTTAAAATCACTAATAATGAGACCTGATGTGATATTCTTGGACTGCAAGGAGATCCAACCAGTCCATTCTGAAGGAGATCAGCCCTGGGATTTCTTTGGAAGGAATGATGCTAAAGCTGAAGCTCCAGTACTTTGGCCACCTCATGCGAAGAGCTGACTCATTGGAAAAGACTGATGCTGGGAGGGATTGGGGGCAGGAGGAGAAGGGGACGGCAGAGGATGAGATGGCTGGATGGCATCACTGACTCAATGGACGTGAGTCTGGGTGAATGGGAGTTGGTGATGGACAGGGAGGCCTGGCCTGCTGTGATCTATGGGGTCGCAAAGAGTCAGACACGACTGAACGACTGAACTGAAACTGAAACTGATTTGATATTCTGAGGAGAGATTCCTGCTATTTTCCAGAATCCAATCAAAAGAAAAGACTCTGGACATTCTGCAGAAAAACAGACCTGAATTCTTCAAAACCTCTCCATGTCATGAAAGACCAGATAGAAATAGAGGTGGGAAAAAAAAAAGAGAGAGAGAGAGAGAGAATTTGTCTCAATTAAAGGAGATAAAAGAGACATACGGACATGGCAACTAAAAACAAATTGTGTGATCATAGATTCAGTGATGGAGTAAATGAAAATTAAAGACTTTTAAAACCAATTGGGGCGACTTTGGGAAATATGAATTTTAGTCTGTACTTGGCAGTGTTACTGCATTGGTGTTAAATGCTTGAGTGAGATAGTTTCAGGAGAATGTCCTTGTTCCTAGGAGATTCATGTTGAAGTAGTTTGAAATAAAGTGTTAAAGCACTTGCACCTTCTTCTAAGTGTGCTGGCCAAAGTGTGTGTGTGTGTTGTGTTGTGTGCATGTGTGTACATTATATAAACCAAAAAGTATATGTAACGATATTTAGGTGGAAGGTGAGGTTCATTTGAATATGAACAGAGGAACTATAATGCCCTCTGTGATTTGATTTAATCATGATTATGAAAGAATAATTAATTTTATCTTATATTTTGTAGGAAATATGGGAAATATAGAAAAAATTAAATTGTCTGTAAACCTGCCACCCAAAGAAAATTCTTTCAGTCATTTTTTGGTATAATACTTTTCAGTCTTTTTTTTTTTTTTTCACTCATTTTTTCTATTTAAATATGCATCATATATATTGACTTTGCAGAATGAGGATCATTGTTGATATCTTATTTTCTACTTTAATAGATAAGGAACGTTTTTTCTCCATCATGTAGTAACATCCAAAACATATGACTTTTTAAATTGAAGTATAGTTGATTTACAAAATTAGTTTCAGGTATATATAGCATGTGATTTTTTTTAAATGGTTATATAAAGGTAGTAGTAGTGTTAGTTAGTTGTGTCTGACTCCTTGTGACCCCCTGGACTGGAGCTCTCCAGGCTCCTCTGTCCATGGGATTCTCCAGATAAGAATACTGGAGTGAGTTACCATTTCCTCCTCCAAGGGATCTTCCCAACCCAGAGATCGAACCCAGGACTCCTGCATTACAAGCAGATTCTTTACCATCTGAGCTACAGGGAAGCCCCATATATTAAGGTATTTGTTTGTTATTGGATTATACTGTTAGAAAATTTCTCCTCCATGCTGAAATTACCAGATTTCCAGTTCTCCTGATTTCCAATTTCCCAGACTCTTCAGGTTTTCCTCATAAGTCATTCTTTAGTTCTTCCTAATCTCCTCTGTTAAATAGTCCTCACATTGCTAAGGTTTTAACACTGTTGTGGCTTAAGAATCAACTTTGCCTTCTAACTTTGCTTCTCTGTTACCCTTACTCTCTGAGTGATCTTTCTTGGATTCCTGATTTCAAACACCACCTCCATGCTTATATTTAAGTGTCCATCTTTAAACTAGGCCTTTCCACTAAATGTCAGAGTCTTACATCCAACTAACTCACTTGAATGCATTTATGCCAAATTCAAATTTCTGCCCCCCCCCCACCCTGCCAACCTTCATCTGTAGTCTTGTACATCTCATTTAAAGGCAATTATTCTTCTAATGTTCAGGATAAAAGCATTAGAGTCATTTAGACACCTCTCTGACTCCATCTTGTATCCATATCCAAGCTGCAAATTCTGTTAACTCCTTCTTCTAAATATATTCAGGACCTGTGTCCCTCTTCTCAGCAGTCTCTGCTAATGCTTTCGTCTGGAAAATCAACAGTTCTGGCCTAGATTATTGAATTTCCATCTGGTGTTTTTTGAGTCCCTTCCCTTCTATTCAAAATATAAGAGCCACAGTAAATTTGTGAAATTGTATGTGAGATTATCCACTCCTCTATTCAAATCTTTTCAATAGATACAGTCTTATTCAGAGTAAAAGCCAAAGTCATTATACTATCTTAAAAAGGGTACCTGATACAGCCCCCACCTCTTCTCTGAACCAGCTTAATTCTTCTTCCCTTTCCCTCACTGACCATCTCACTGTTAGTCAAATACATACTCTCAGAACCTTGGGATCTCCATGCTTGGGATGCTTCCTTCCCAGGCAAAGGCATTTGGCAACTCTTTGCCTCCCTCCCATCTTTAACCAAACATCACCTTCTTAGTGAGCCCTTCTTTATTATCTTGTTAAAGTTTAAATTATTCTGTTAACCACTTACCATCCCTTTCTTTTCTACTTCCCCCCCACCTTATTTGCCATTTTCTTTTTCTATTTTCAAAATAGATTATATTAATATAAATAGAATTTCTCAGTCAGAAGTTATTAATATTTTAAAGTATTTGATAATGCCAAAACAGTTTCTCAAGAAGTAACTCCAATGCCAAGAATCTAAAACATCACAAGTTTTAAATACTAACATTTGAAAAAGCCTTTTTCAATCAGGCAAAAGTAAATAATGTCATTTCATGTTTTTTTTTAATTTTTATTTTTACTTTATTTTGCTTTACATTACTATATTGGTTTTGCCATACATTGACATGAATCCATCTTGGGTGTACATGAGTTCCCAGTCCTGAACCCCTCCCCACCTCCCACCCCATATCAACTCTCTGGATCATCCTCGTGCACCAGTCCCAAGCATCCTGTATCTTGTATCAAACATAGACTGGTGATTCATTTCTTACATGATTGTATACATGTTTCAGTGCCATTCTCCCAAATCCTCCCACCCTCTCCCTCTCTCTCAGAGTCCAAAAGTCCGTTCTATTCATCTGTGTCTCTTTTGCTGTCTTGCATACATGGTTATCATTACCATGTTTCTAAATTCCATATATATGTGTTAGTATACTGTATTGGTGTTTTTCTTTCTGGCTTACTTCANTTTTAACACCATACACAAAAATAAACTCAAAATGGATTAAAGATCTAAACATAAGACCAGAAACTATAAAACTCCTAGAGGAGAACATAGGCAAAACATTTTCCGACATAAATCACAACAGGATCTTTTATGACCCACCTCTCAGAATAATGGAAGTAAAAGCAAAAATAAACAAATAGGACCTAATTAAAATTAAAAGCTTCTGCACAACAAAGGAAACTATAAGGAAGGTGAAAAGACAGCCTTCAGAATCTGAGAAAATAATACCAAATGAAGCAACTAGCAAATAATTAATCTATTTCTTAATATTTTTATCTGTATGATGTGATGGATATCATTAATCTTATTGTGACAATCAGTATGTTGTCAATTCACTGGGCTGTATACCTGAAACACACACAGTTGTATCACAATAAAACTGGAAGGTAAAAAAAGAAATGTTTTATTTCTTATATAATTCTTTTCAGTAAAAAATAATTTCCACTTGGTTAATTTAGAGCTATAGTTATTCCTTTTAGAAATTAAAGAAAGAAAGTTAAGTTGCTCAGTTGTGTCTGACTTTGTGACACCATGGTCTGTAGTCCATCACGCTCCTCCACCCATGGGATTTTCCAGGTAAGAGAACTGGAGTGGGTTGTGTAGGGAATATGCTATGCACAGGCCTGAACTGTGATTAATAGGGCTTCTTTGAAAAATAAGAATGGCTTTCTCATCACACCCAGGCAAAGGGCTTGGAGCAGTAAAAAGTACATCATGGAAAGACGTCTTGAAAACAAGATGCTGAAGGACTTATGTGACTGATGGAAAACCATTAGTGACTGTTCCCATGACCAGAGCCTTGAGAGAGTTGCTGAGAAACGGCATCACTAGCTGAAGGGCTAAACAGAGTCATGAAAGGCCTGAAGGTTTGACATTGAGGACTGTGGTTTGTATATCCTTATCCCCGATCTGAGATAGAAAAGAATAGATATCTCTAAGGCATGTACAAGAAAGTCCAGTTCAGTTCAGTTCACTCAGTCAGTCATGTCTGACTCTTTGTCACCCCATGAATTGCAGCACGCCAGGCCTCCCTGTCCACCAACTTCCGGAGTTCACTCAGACTCACGTCCATCTAGTCAGTGATGCCATCCAGCCATCTCATCCTCTGTCGTCCCCTTCTCCTCCTGTCCCCAATCCCTCCCAGCATCAGGGTCTTTTCCAATGAGTCAACTCTTCGCATCAGGTGGCCAAAGTACTGGACTTTCAGCTTTTAGCATCATTCCTTCCAAAGAACACCCAGGGCTGATCTCCTTCAGAATGGACTAGTTGGATCTCCTTGTAGTCCAAGGGACTCTCAAGAGTCTTCTCCAACACCACGTTCAAAAGCATCAGTTCCTTAGCGTTCAGCTTTCTTCACAGTCCAACTCTCACATCCATACATGACTACTGAAAAAATCATAGCCTAAACTAGACAAACCTTAGTCGGCAAAGTAATATCTCTGCTTTTCAATATGCCATCTAGGTTGGTCATAACTTTCCTTCCAAGGAGTAAGCTGCAGTCACCATCTGCGGTGACTTTGGAGCCCCCCAAAATAAAGTCTGACACTGTTTCCACTGTTTCCCCATCTATTTCCCATGAAGAGATGGGACTGGATGCCATGATCTTCGTTTTCTGAATGTTGAGCTTTAAGCCAACTTTTTCACTCTCCTCTTTCACTTTTTTTTTTTTTTTTACTTAAACAAAATCTGTATTGAGAATGTCAACCTCATTGTGAAAAAATTTCTTTAGGGATTATATTGGTGAGAATGACTGACTTCTAGATGCATACATTGCTTGAGATTGGAAAGACAGTGATAAAGAAAGTTATTTGACTCTTGTCAGAGTGATGAATTTAGACAATAAAGGAAAAAATATAAAAATTGACATGGGAAATATTTGGAAAGTTTCAGCAATACAGTTACAAATGGTCATTGGTGAACTTCATAGCACCTCCAATTTTATATTCATGTCCACAGAAAAAGCCATATTTCCATGCCAGGCAAATTTGTCACATTAAAAATTGTTCACCTATATCATACAAAAGAAATTTCTTTTTTTTTTTTTTTTAGTTTGTTTTGCTTTACAATACTGTATTTGTTTTGCTACACATCGACATGGATCAGCCACGAGTGTACATGATCTCCCAATCCCGACCCCCACCTCCCCCCTCCCGCCTCACACCCTCTCTCTAGATTATCCCCATGCATCAGTCCCAAGCACCCTGCATCCTGCATCAAACCTGGACTGGCGATTCGTGCTTTTTAGTTCCTCTTCACTTTCTGCCATAAGGGTGGTGTCATCTGCACATCTGAGGTTATTGATATTTCTCCCAGCAATCTTGATTCCAGCTTGTGCTTCTNAGTCCCAAGCACCCTGCATCCTGCATCAAACCTGGACTGGCGATTCGTGCTTTTTAGTTCCTCTTCACTTTCTGCCATAAGGGTGGTGTCATCTGCACATCTGAGGTTATTGATATTTCTCCCAGCAATCTTGATTCCAGCTTGTGCTTCTTCCAGTCCAGCATTTCTCATGATATACTCTGCATAGAATCTAAATAAATAGGATGACAATAAGCTTTGACATACTCCTTTTCCTATTTAGAACCAGTCTGTTGTTCATGTCCAGTTCTAACTGTTGCTTCCTGGTTTCTCAAGAGGCAGGTCAGGTGGTCAGGAATTTCCAACTTTTTCAGCATTGTCCACAGTTTATTGTGATCCACACAGTCAAAGGCTTTGGCATGGTCAATAAAGAAGAAGTAGATGTTTCTCTGGAACTCTTTTGCTTTTTCGATGATCCAGCAGATGTTGGCAATTTGATCTCTGGTTCCTCTGCCTTTTCTAAAACCAGCTTGAACATCTGGATGTTCATGGTTCATGTATTGCTGAAGCCTGGCTTGGAGAATTTTGAGCATTACTTTACTAGCGTTTGAGATGAGTGCAATTGTGTGGTAGTTTGAGCATTCTTTGGTATTGCCTTTCTTTGGGATTGGAATGAAAACTGACCTTTTCCAGTCCTGTGGCCACTGCTGAGTTTTCCAAATTGTCTGGCATATTGAGTGCAGCACTTTCATAGCATCATCTTTCAGGATTTGAAATGGCTCAACTGGAATTCCATCACCCCCACTAGCTTTGTTTGCAGCGATGCTTCCTAAGGCCCACTTGACTTCACATTCCAGGATGTCTGGCTCTAGGGGAGTGATCACACCATCGTGATTATCTTGGTCATGAAGATCTTTTTTATACAGTTCTTCTGTGTATTCTTGCCACCTCTTCTTACTATCTTCTGCTTCTGTTAGGTCCATACCATTTCTGTCCTTTATCAAGCCTATCTTTGCATGAAATGTTCCCTTAGTGTCTCTAATTTCCTTGAAGAGATCTCTAGTCTTTCCCATTCTATTATTTTCCTCTATTTCTTTGCACTGATCACTGAGGAAAGCTTTCTTATCTCTCTTTGCTATTCTTTGGAACTCTGCATTCAGATGCTTATATATTTCCTTTTCTCCTTTGCTTTTCACTTCTCTTCTTTTCATAGCTATTTGTAAGGCCTCCTCAGACAGCCATTTTGCCTTTTTTTTTTTTTTTTGCATTTCTTTACCATGGGGATGATCTTGATCCCTATCTCCTGTACAATGTCACGAACTCCGTCCACAGTTCATCAGGCACTCTATCAGATCTAGTCCCTTAAATCTATATCTCACTTCCACTGTATAATCATAAAGGATTTGATTTAGGTCATACCTGAGTGGTCTAGTGGTTTTCCCTACTCTTCCATTTAAGTCTGAATTTGGAAATAAAGAGTTCATGATCTGAGCCACAGTCAGCTCCCAGTCTTGTTTTTGCTGACTGTATAGAGCTTCTCCAAGAAGGCGATGGCACCCCACTCCAGTACTCTTGCTTGGAGAATCCCATGGACAGAAGAGCCTGGTAGGCTGCAGTCCATGGGGTCGTGAAGAGTCGGACACGACTGAGAGACTTCACTTTCACTTTTCACTTTCATACATTGGAGAAGGAAATGGCAACCCACTCCAGTGTTCTTGCCTGGAGAATCTCAGGGACAGGGGGGAGCCTGGTGGGCTGCCGTCTATGGGGTCACACAGAGTCAGACACGACTGAAGTGACTTAGCAGTAGTAGTAGCAGTATAGAGCTTCTCCATCTTTGGCTACAAAGAATATAATCAATCTGACTTGGGTGTTGACCATCTGGTGATGTCCATGTGTAGAGACTTCTCTTGTGTTGTTGGAAGAGGGTGTTTGCTATGACCAGTGTGTTCTTTTCGCAAAACTCTATTAGCCTTTGCCCTGCTTCATTCTGTATTCCAAGGCCAAATTTGCCTATTACCCCAGGTGTTTCTTGACTTCCTACTTTTGCATTCCAGTCCCCTATAATGAAAAGGACCTCTTTTTTGGGTGTTAGTTCTAAAAGGTCTTGTAGGTCTTTGTAGAACTGTTCAACTTCAGCTTCTTCAGCATTACTGATTGGGGCATAGACTTAGTTTACCGTGATATTGAATGGCTTGCCTTCGAAACGAACAGAGATCATTCTATCGTTTTTGAGGTTGCCTCCACGTACTGCATTTCAGACTCTTTTGTTGACCATGATGGCTACACCATTTCTTCTGAGGGATTCCTGCCCACAGTAGTAGATATAATGGTCTCTGAGTAAATTCACTCATTCCTGTCCATTTTAGTTCGCTGATTCCTAAAATGTCGATATTCACTCTTGCTATCCGCTGTTTGACTACTTCCAATTTGCCTTGATTCATGGACCTGACATTCCACCTTCCTGTGCAATATTGCTCTTTAGAGCACCAGACCTTGCTTTTATCACCAGTCACATCCAGAACTAGGTATTGTTTTTGCTTTGGCTCCATCCCTTCATTCTTTCTGGAGTTATTTCTCCACTGATCTCCAGTAGCATATTGGGCACCTATTGACCTGGGGAGTTCCTCTTTCAGTATCCTATCATTTTTCCTTTTCATACTGTTCATGGGGTTCTCAAGGCAAGAATACTGAAGTGGTTTGCCATTCCCTTCTCCAGTGGACCACATTCTGTCAGACCTCTCCACCATGACCTGCCCATCTTGGGTTGCCCCACAGGGTATGGTTTAGTTTCATTGATTTAGACAAGGCTGTGGTCCTAGTGTGATTAGATTGACTAGCTTTCTGTGATTATGGTTTCAGTGTTTCTGCCCTCTGATGCCTGTTGCAACACCTACTGTGCTACTTGGGTTTCTCTTACTTGGATGTGGGGTATCTCTTCAAGGCTGCACCAGCAAAGCACAGCTGCTGCTCCTTACCTTGGACGAAGGGTATCTCCTCACAGCCGCCCCTCCTGACCTTGAATATGAAGTAGATGTTAGCAATAAAAAGCATGCAAGGATTAGGATCTGCGCTTTTTCCTGCGAATGGCATCAGCCCCTGCATCCCCACCTTATTTCTGAGTTTTGTTTTCCTTATTCTTCTGCAACACTGCTCCCTCGGGTTGATTCGTTGCTGGGCCGGTCCCAGCAGGTTGCCACTTACTTCTCCACGGGATCTTCCCAACCCAGAGGTTGAGCCCAGGTCTCACGCATTGCAGGCAGACGTTTTACCACCTGAGCCACCAGGGAAGATTTAGAAACTAAAAGACCTTTATAATTTATTCAGTGCATGGACTTTTCACTTCATTCATGTCCATAGCCTTGATAGTGTTATGAAGCCTATGGTTCAGTCCCCACAAAATAAAACTCAGAGACATATAAAAAACTGAGTATACTAAAGAAGTTATTAGATATTTTAAAAACAAAATTGAGACATAGAAATATATTAGCTTATTTATTAATACATTAAGTGACAAGATCTAGCAACACATGTAATGGTTGTGGTGAATTCAGAGTTGCCATGAAGAAAATTATATTTCAGTACATCTTCAGCAAGTATAGTATGACATGAAAAAATCTGCAATTTCTATAAGTTATGGAAGGCACTACTACTAATATATATTTGTTGACAATGTTCATGATTGAGGAAAATGTTAAATTTCATTTAGGTAGTAATGAAAATGTGATGTTCACAGACTCTCTAAACTGATTTATGGGCCCTTTGGGAGTCCTTGGACCTCAGGTGAAGGATTGTTGTTTTGTATGATCTTCCCATTATCCTTATGAGGAAACTGAGGCCCTTCAGAGATTTGCCACAGTTTGTATAGCCAGGTAGTGAGAGAAGAGCTAGAACCCTCTGTTTCCAGATGGCTTTTCCCGAAGTCCCTCCAGAACATCAGACGGTGTCCACATCAACCTCAGTATGAAATATGAAGTATTATGAAGCTTTATTTTATTTTGTTTTAAACCATATGTTTAAAATAGTAATTTATAAAAACAAAGCATTTTGCACATGGTGCCAGGGGACTTAGGGAAAGGAAAGTTTAGCACAGTCACTTTCTCCCTTAACACTCACAGAGGGGAATCTAATGAGCGGCTTAGGTTCACAGTGGAGACTAGCAACACAAATACCCTTTTCCAGCACTCAGCATTCCTATTCCTGGTTTTCACGTTCAGTGATTCTTCCTGGGTAGGCCACTGCATCCATTGTTCAGGAGCGCGGATTGTAAAGTGACCAGGACATTCATCCCTTTCTTCCTGTTACCATCTAGAACTGTTAGTGTGTGTGTGTGTGTGTGTGTGTGTGTGTGTTCACTGAGTCATGTCTGACTCTTTTGTGACCCCCACCCCGGACTGTTACTGGCCAGGCTCCACTGTCCATGGATTTCCCAGGCAAGAATACTGGAGTGGGTTGTTATTTCCTACTCCAAGGGATCCTCCTGACCCAGGGATCAAACTTGCTTCTCCTGCATTGGCAGGTGGATTCTTTACCATTAGCACCACCTGAGAAGCCCATATATATGGCATCATGTGTAAAATAGATAGTTAGTGGGAAGTTGCTCCATAGCATAGCAAACCCAGCCTGGTGCTCTGTGATGACATAGAGGAGTAGATGGGGTTGGAGAGGGGATATATATATAATTATTATGGCTGATTCACATTGTTGTACAGCAGAAACAATACATCATAAAGCAATTTTCCACTAATTAAAAAAATTTTTTTGATTGGCTTTGACTAAGTAGCTAATTAAAAAATAATTCACCAAGTAAAATCTCCTTTCCTAAACTGTCCATAGTTTAACATCCTTTGAAACTGCTCATAATTAACTCTGCCTGAGTCACTTAGTCGATAAACAATTTGAGTTGGAAATATGTTTATAATTAACAGTATTTTCATATTAAGACCAATTCATTTTTTCTCTTCAGAAGCTGGATTAGAAGAGGAAATCTCTGTTCTCTTCTTGGCAAGAATATATTTTTCAATTCCTCTAAATTTCTGTATTAGAACTTAATCATATGAACTGCATGAGAAGGTCTTGCTCAAATATGACAGGTACCAAGATTTTAAAATACATGTTGTGGGTCATAGCCAAAAATGTAATTGTGGCCAAGACTTAGATATCAACACACTAGATGATAGGTTGGTTGCCTAATCATAAAGTCCAGCATACTTAGAGAATATTTTGGCCATTTCTGTGATGGTTTGATTTGGCCATTTCTGTGATGGAATGTGATTGGCAGACACTCAGCCCAAATGGAGAGCTGATTAACTGTTATACCACTTTAGTAAAAATGATGAGACCTTTCAAGTTTAGTCATTATAATTCCTTGTCAGGCTCAGTGAGACAAAAGTTCAGTGTTCGGATTTTCACTTGATCACTATTGGTTACCTGTGCTACAGAGATTCCAAACTATCTTGTGTATGGAACCTCGGTTTTGATCATGAATCTAGGAATCATGTATTTCAGGAGAAACTGGATACCTCCCTAACTCTAGGCTGGAAATCATGGCTAGTTTTAGTGAAACACAGTAATCCCTTTCTTCTTGCCCATGATTGGTTTAGTCATCAGAACATGATTCAGTTCTAGCCAAAAATCTTTGAAGGGGATTCTATTGAATATCTTTGGGGAAACGGAACAGTCTATACATTATATTGAAGAAAACTATTTCTTCCTAACTCTGGATTCCATTCTGTGAGGTGTTTGACACTGTGTAAGATACCTTGTCACCACGAAGGATAAGCTTGAAGTCAAAAGTGAAGATATTCTGGGTATTAGAGCTAAAATATGACCCTTGGTGAACTATTTATGTGATAAAGTTAATGCTTTGAAGTAGCTTTGTATCCTAATTCTGATATGTGAGGTAAGTGTATAGTATATTTTTAATGTGAACCTGCAGAGTTAATATTATTGCAACTTGAAACATTCTAACTGAAACATTCATCTTCTGCTACTCCTGGTTTCCCAAGAGTTGCAGCATAAGAAGTTCTCTAGTTATTGTCATATTTTTTATTCCTGACTTGTATTTCTGTCTCAGAATTCATGCTTCCTTTCCTACCTGTGCTGGACCTCCTAGACTAAAACATGAAAGTCCATTTAATTCTTCTTCATGAATCATTTCTTATTACGCTCTGTTCTTCAAACATTGATAATTCATTCGTGGAATTATCTATTGAGTAACCACTGAGTAACAAGCATTGGACTACGTAAGGTGACAGAGATAAAAAGTGAATATGATGCAAACAATCCTGAAGGACTCAGACTCTAGTGCAAGACCAATGGATAGTTCATATGAACAATATGTCATAGAGGGGTACATCAGTTTGTTTAAAAGTGCTACATATATAGAGAATAGAAACCTGAGAGTGGATGGGTGTGTGGAATTTAGGGAAACCTGGCTAATACCAACCAGGGTCAGAAGCCCATACAAGTATATCGTTAATGCAAGTCAGGCACTCATCCCCCTCTTTGTTCTTTGCCTCATCTCTAAATTGCTCTAGAATCAAATGTGCCTGCAAACTGAAGGCACCCATTAACAATAACACACATCACTCTTGCTAAATCAGGAAAATAAGAGACATTTAAAAGAAGAAAACTGAAGGAGATTAAAATCATTTTACCTAAAAGTACTCTCCTGAATTCTTACTCTATGAACACACTGTTCATATTTTTGTGTTATTCCTTACTCTTTTCTTCTTATCTTTTTTCAGTGTGTGGTCTTTTTAGATACTAGGAGCTTCACTGAGTGTAGAGTGGAAATGTCAAATCAACATTGTGGCTTGCTTTGCCAAAAGTCGTCACAGAGTTCCATCTCCCTTTAGAACTGTTATCTTTGAGGGCAGTTATGCCATCCCTTTTATTTTGTAGATCATGGAAATAAAGCCAAAAAATCATTAAGTAACTTCTCTGTATTCACATAATTAATCAGAGGCAATTGACATCAATCCCACTAATTTTTCCTATGTTATCCTGTTACTTAATATTATTTTTGGAAAATAAAACATCTGTGACTCCACTTGAAGTACTGAGCAATCATTGAATAATTATTTATTATTTTATCTGTTTTAAGGAAAAAAATTATATAAAACTCATGTGCACTATAACTTCTCAATAATTGAACAGTACTTCTCTTGAATAAGCTAAAAAAATCACCCAGTTAGGGTTCTGCATTTGATGAGGAGGTATTCCTTCTAATCAGATTCTGATCCTCCACAATTTTGGTTTGGCTTAGTAAATCACCTAATCTTTATTTCTTAGTTCAAATATTTGAGAGAGAAAAATCTTAGTGTCTCAAATTAGCCTACAAGTAGTTCCCCTTAGATTGGTTATTCATTCCTTCCTTAATCAATTTAGCTGGAAAGAAAAGATATCACATGGTACCACCTAGATAACCAGGGCTCTAGACAAAGGAGTGATACTCAGGAAAATTGTGGGCAAAGAGGTAGTTTTTAAAAAACTTTTATTGAAATATAATTGATTTGCAATATTGTGTTAGTTTCAGGTACACAGCAAAGTGATTCGGTTATACATATATCTGTAAATATATATTTTTTGTTTTTACATTATCCTCCATTATAGGTCATTACAGGATATTGAGGAAGTTCTCTGTACTATATACTAGGTCCTTGTTGGCTGTCTGTTTTATATTTATATACACTGGTAAGGTGTATATTTTAATCTTGAACTCCTAGTGTACCTCTCCCCTCTCCCCTTTGGTAACCGTATGTTTGTTTCTCTGTCTGTGAGTCTATTTCTGTTTTGAAAATAAGTTCATTTGTATGATTTTCTTAAGATTCCAGATATAAGCAATATCATATACCTGCCCTTTTATATCCAGCTCACTTCACTTAGCATAATCTCTAGTTCTATCTATGGTGCTGCAAATGGCATCATTTCATTATTTTTACGACTGAGTAATATTCCATTATATACCATATCTTTGCCCATTCATCTCTCAGTGGACGCTTAGGTTGCTTCCATATCTTGGGTTGTAAATACCGCTCCTGTGAACACTGGGGTGCATGTATCTTTTAAAATTCTGTTTTTCTCTGGATATATGCCCAAGAGTGGGACTGCAGGATCATATAGCAACCATGTTTTTAGTTTTTTAAGGAATCTGTATACTGTTCTTACAGTTGTACCAATTTGCGTTGCTACCAAAAGTATAGAAGCATTCCTTTTTTCTCCACAACTTCTCCAGCATTTATTATTTGTAGACTTCTTGTTGAGACTTCCCTGATGGCTCACATGGTAAGGAATCTGCCTGCAAGGCAGGAGAATGCCGTTCAATCCATGGGTCAAGAAGCTCCTCTGGAGAAGGGAATGGCAATGGTGGCTATTTTGACCCCGCTCCAGTACTCTTGCCTGGAAAATCCCATGGGTGGAGGAGCCTGGTAGGTTGCAGTCCATGGGGTCGAGAAGAGTCGGTTGCGACTAGCGACTTCACTTTTACTTTTCACTTTCATGCATTGGAGAAGGAAATGGCAACCCACTCCAGTGTTTTTGCCTGGAGAATCCCAGGGACGACAGAGCCTGGTGGGCTGCCGTCTATGGGGTCGCACAGAGTTGGACACGACTGAAGCGACTTAGCAGCAGCAGTGTTGATACTTCATTGTAGTTTTGATTTACATTACAAAGAGCTAGTGTTTACGAGTGACACAAGCACTGAAATTCCCTATGATTGTGGGTTTGATAACTAAAAAAGCTTCAAGATACACAATAGAGTTATGTGTAAGATCCATTTTATTGTATTTTATATGATCAGAGACCTTAGTTCTGCCATGCTTGAGGTTCACAGCAAAGGACAATATTCTTCCTCTTTCACAGTGCAGTTCAGTCACTCAGTCGTATCCAACTCTTTGCAACCCCGTGAATCGCAGCATGTCAGGCCTCTCTGTCCATCACCAACTCCCGCAACTCACTCAAACTCATGTCCATCGAGTCGGTGATGCCATCCAGCCATCTCATCCTCGGTCGTCCCCTTCTCTTCCTGCCCCGAATCCCTCCCAGCATCAGGGTCTTTTCCAATGAGTCAACTCTTTGCATGAGGTGGCCAAAGTATTGGAGTTTCAGCTTTAGCATCAGTCCTTCCAAAGAACAACCAGGACTGATCTCCTTTAGAATGGACTGGTTGGATCTCCTTGCAGTCCAAGGGACTCTTCAGAGTCTTCAACAACACAGTTCAAAAGCATCAATTCTTTGGTGCTCAGCTTTCTTCACAGTCCAACTCTCACATCCATACATAACCACTGGAAAAACCATAGCCTTGACTAGATGGACCTTTGTTTGCAAATAATGTTTCTGCTTTTGAATATGCTATCTAGGTTGATCATAACTTTCCTTCCAAGGAGTAAGCGTCTTTTAATTTAATGGCTGCAATCACCATCTGCAGTGATTTTGGAGCCCCCCAAAATAAAGTCTGACACTGTTTCCACTTTTTCCCCATCTATTTCTCGTGAGTGATGGGACTGGATGCCATGATCTTCGTTTTCTGAATGTTGAGCTTTAAGCCAACTTTTTCACTCTCCTCTTTCACTTTCATCAAGAGGCTTTTTAGCTCCTCTTCACTTTCTGCCATAAGGGTGGTGTCACCTGCATATCTGAGGTTATTGAGATTTCTGCTGGCAATCTTGATTCCAGCTTGTGTTTCTTCCAGCCCAGCGTTTCTCATGATGTACTCTGCATAGAAGTTACTCTGCATCTTTCACAGGACCCCACCAATAGTAGAGGGCCTGCAAATGCAATGAGACTAATCTTGTTCTGGTCTGGTTGTTTCATTTGGGGATGTTATACTTATCTAGTTGCTCCCTCTGAGTGTGAATGGAGTTTCTTTCTTCCAGATAGGCGTGTGTAGAACATTGGACACCTTTGTGGATCCTGGTTAGAATCAAGAGAATTAGATGAGAAAGTATGGGTATGGAAGTGAAAAATCTATGAGCACTCTAGCAAGATGAAATTATAATAAAATGTCTCATAATTTCAGACTTTAAATACTTGTAGCACTTCTCATTCCAGGGGTTTTCCTTGCTTTCTGAGTAATGTCATATAAGTACTGTACATGGTACTGTTCAGGGTTACCATCTGCCCAGTCCAAGGTCTGTTTCTCCCAGTCTAGCAAAAGAGACATGAAATGTATATATTTTGAATCAATGTATGTCATTTCTACAAATATTTGCTGATGTCCACAAGCATCTTTCTTTGAAACTTGCTCAGTTATGTCTGATGTTTTGCAACCCCATGGACAGCAGCATGCCAGGATTCCCTGTCTTTCACCATCTCCTGGAGCCTGCTCAAACTCATGTCTATTGAGTCGGTGATGCCATCCAACCATCTCATCCTCTGTTGTCTCTTTCTCCTCCTACCTTCAGTCTTTCCCAACATTAAGGTTTTTTCCAGTGAGTTGGCTCCTCACATCAGGTGGCCAAAGTATTGGAGCTTCAGCTTCAGCATCAGTCCTTCCAATGAACATTCAGGGTTGGTTCCTTTAAGACTGACTAGTTTGATCTCCTTGCAGTCCAAGGGACTCTCAAGAGTCTTCTCCTACACCACAGTTTGAAAGCATCAATTCTTTAGCTCTCAGCTTTCTTTACAGTCCAACTCTCACATCCATAGATGACTACTGGAAAAACCATAGTTTTGACTATGTGGACCTTTGTTGGCAAAGTAATGTCTCTGGCTTTTAATACCCTGTCTAGTTTTGCCATAGTTTTTCTTCCAATGAACAAGCATCTTTTAACTTCATGGCTGCAGTCACCATCTCCAGTAATTTTGGAGCCTAAGAAAATAAAGTCTGTCACTGTTTCCATATTTATCCATCTATTTGCCATGAAGTGATGGGACTGGATGCCATAATTTTAGTTTTTTTAAATTTCAAAGTTCTTTGAAACTTACCATAGAAATATTTCTGAAAATAGAATTAACACATTGAGGTGCGACTTCTTTCCCTGAACTATAAATGTAAATTTCCATTACTGACAAATGCTATCCAGTCTCCAATGCCAGGTCATCAAGGAAAAAGTCAGATAAGAGTGGTATAAAATTTACTTTTTACTTTAAACAATGAAGGCATAGGGATACAAACTAAGAAATGAGATGAGAGAAAATTCTTTGAGAGAATCAATTACTTGAACCTATATTATTTGAAAAATAAAAGCAATATGTTTATCATTAGGCATTGTCAGTAACTCCCACTCTAGGTTCATGGATACCATTGAAAGGTGATCAATTTAGATTAATTGCTAATCATATCAGTTAATTTTGGAATGTTTTATAAATGCTCATCAGATCTTTTAGACTTTAGACATTTCAGTGTCAATGTAGTGGTAAGCTTTTGCTTTTTATTTTTTCCCAGGCTTCCCTGGTGGCTCAGAGGTTAAAGCGTCTGCCTGCAATGCGGGAGACCTGGGTTCGATCCCTGAGTCGGGAAGATCCCCTGGAGAAGGAAATGGCAACCCACTCCAGTACTCTTGCCTGGAGAATCCCATGGATGGAGGAGCTTGGTGGCTACAGTCCACGGGGTCGCAAAGAGTCGGACACGACTGAGTGACTTCACTTCACTTACATGTAAGTCTGAGAAAATACAGAGGAAGAGATTTAAGGACTATATTTTGTGAAGTTAAGTCTTCATAAATGTTATTTTTTAAAAAATATGGTCAAATCGAAGACATTCATGCATTCATTTAAAATGTGAGATTTCATCAGTAGCAGCATTGTATGTTCAGTCAACAGTTAAGTAATATGAGTTGGCCAAGGAAACTTTTTTTTTCCCTCCATAATCATTATTCATTTTATAAAAACTTTATAAAAAATAGTTTTAATGTCATAAAACCATTGCAGAAGTTCCAGAAATTCTGTATTTTCAGTGACTGTGTAGACATTTATATAACAATGAAATTTTCCAGGATAATTCCATCTTTTGATGCTTTATGTCTGGTTATTTGGGTTTCCCTTGTGGCTCAGCTGGTAAAAATCTGCCTGCAATGCGGGAGACATGAATTTGATCCCTGGGTTGTGAAGATCCTCTGGAGAAGGGAAAGGCTACCTACTCCAGTATTCTGGCCTGGAGAATTCCATGGACTGTATAGTCCATGGGGTCACAAAGAGTTGGGCTTGACTGAGTGACTTTCACTTTCACTTTCTGTGGCTATTTTACAAAGAAGAGCACTTATTTGGGAGTCTTCCACAAGAATCATTACATAAGATGGAGAAAAATAAATTTAAAACATCACTTACTCCCAGTTCTGACTAGTAGAAACCTACAAAATGTAGTCCATTAAAGGAGAGAGGGAGTTTTTCATAAGGATGAGACCATTGTTCATTGCAGCTTGGGAACATCAGTATATTTGATATGAAAGGTCATCTAAACTCACTATTGGATTTTTACCAACTTACAAATCATCTTAGTTCAATTCAGTCACTCAGTCATGTCTGACTCTGCGACCCCATGGACTGCAGCACATCAGACTTCCCGGTCCATCACCAACTCCTGGAGCTTACTCAAACTGATGGCCATAGAGTTGGTGGTCTATCAAACCATCTCATCCTCTGTCATCCCCTTCTCCTCCTGCCTTCAATCTTTCCCAGCATAAGAGTCTTTTCAAGTGAGTCAGTTCTTTGCATCAGGTAGCCAAAGCTTCAGCATCAGTCCTTCTGATGAATATTCAGGACTGATTTCCTTTAGGATTGACTGATAGGATCTCCTTGCAGTCCAAGGGACTCAAGAGCCTTCTCCAACACCATAGTTCAAAAGCATCAATTCTTCGATCCTTAGCTTTCTTTATAGTCCAACTCTCATATCCATACATGACTACTGGAAAAACCATAGCTTTGACTAGAGGGACCTTTGTTGGCAAAGTAATGTCTCTGCTTTTTAATATGTTGTCTAGGTTGGTCATATCTTTTCTTCCAAGGAGTAAGCATCTTTTAATTTCATGGCTGCAGTCACCATCTGCAGTGATTTTGGAGCCCCCAAAAATAAAGTCTGACACTGTTTCCACTGTTTCCCCATATATTTACTGTGGAGTGAAGGGATCAGATGCCATTATCTTAGTTTTCTGAATGTTGAGCTTCAAGCCAACTTTTTCACTCTCCTCTTTCACTTTCATCAAGAGGCCCTTTAGTTCTTCTTCGCTTTCTGCCATAAGGGAGGTGTCATCTGTATATCTGAGGTTATTGACATTTCTCCTGGCAATCTTGATTCCAGCTTGTGCTTCATTCAGCTCAGCATATCACATGATGTACTCTACACATGAGCTAAATAAGCAGGGTGACAATATACAGCCTTGACATACTCTTTTCCCGATTTGGAACCAGTCTGTGGTTCCATGTCCAGATCTAACTGTTGCTTCCTGACCTGCATACAGGTTTCTCAGGAGATAGGTCAGGTGGTCTGGTATTCCCATCTCTTTCAGAATTTTCCTAAAGTTTGCTAAAGGCAAAGTATCATCTTACATCCCTGACATTTTGCACATTGCCCTGTTTCTCTTGGAAGGAGAAGACTCTTGAGAAGGCCTTGACAGTTTAAGTTTGCATGCTTATTAAGTAGAAACAAAGAAGAAAAGTAAATCATCAAGGGAAATATAAGTGAAATACAATGGTATAAAACTTAGAATAAAGAAATTTGGAAAAATTAGCTAGAAAGCCTTAGTGATAAATGCCCCAATATAATAAAGGAAGCAGAAAAAGAAGTTACATCCATAGCTCAAATCCAGTAACTCAAGTGGGAAACAAGGAAGTCAGGAAAATGGAATTCACATAAATCTCAAGGGGTTAATACAGGTCTAAGGGAGACCATGCAGAAGAGGCAGGTAAGAAAACAGAATTGTTTCTTCTCATCAAGGAGCATTTTCAGCTGCAGTCATGATGCGATGCTATATTTGTTCATGAGA
Source organism: Aepyceros melampus (assembly GCA_006408695.1). Lineage (NCBI taxonomy): Eukaryota > Metazoa > Chordata > Mammalia > Artiodactyla > Bovidae > Aepyceros > Aepyceros melampus. The sequence continues at coordinate 12,366 of SJXQ01001424.1, read as the reverse complement.
ATAGCTTCCTAAATGTGTGCGCTTGTCCCAGATTTTCAGTATGTGTATTGGCATGGTTTAAGAGATTATGTAAGCTTATGAAAGTATGCAGTAAGAAAATGCATCACTATTTCCATGCTTCCCATTCTAAGAGATCCTTGTACAATATCAACAGGGCCTACAGTCAAACTAGTGTTATGTTGAGTGTTAATTGTCAGGCTCTAGGGGTTCAATAATAAATAAAACCAGATAGGAGTCTTGCCTTCCTGGGCTTCACAGGCTTAACGGGAGGAACTCAGAAATAAAATGACCCCTGAAACACATCATTTAGAATCATGGTATGTGCAATAGAGAAAGAGTACAAGGAACAGGGAACGGGTAGGGGAGGGGGTTCAGGGTTGAGGCTTTATTGAGAACGTGTGAGTTTGAATTTGGCAGGGTCTGATTGTGGCTGTTTTATCCTGAGGTTAATCTATAGTGAGGAATTTTCCCCACCCCCTAATTAATACACTGCCAATACAGGGTAAAGATTGGACCAAATGGGTGACAACACATCTCCTAAAGCAACAGAAAGAGGTGAATCAATGAGATTTGAGGAGGAAAAAAGGTGCTGAAAGAGACCAAATAAAAATGAAAACAAAAACTATGGGAATCATTAGAGGGAAGGTAAGACCCAAGGCTGGAGACTTCCCCTTAGATGATGAGTTTTTCCAGTACTCTAAACCGGTGATTCTTGAGATACAGTCCCAAACCAGCAGCATCTTCATGACTTGGGTATTTGCTAGAAATACTAATTCCCAGATCCCATTCCAGTCCTACTAAATCTGAAACCCTGAGGACTGTTCCCAGCTTCTTGTGTGCCTCTTATACACTATTAGCCCTGAGTTTCAAAGAATATCTGTTTGTTTGAAGTATGTAGCACTTATTTTGTTAGATTTACAAGAGTACCACATGAGGCAATATGATGACATATAATTGAAGAATGATTGCTCATCTGAAATTATTTTTGTTTTTACTTTTATTTGGCACAGAAAGGATCCTGTTTAAACTTAAAATAAAATACAGTATATATGAAGATAGTTCAATAACTGAATGAAGTGATTAGAAAGTTCTAACTTCTACTGCCATTATTAATATATCAGAATTTACTTGTATAAAGTCCATCTGTGTATATTGTTGCAATGTACAATGAATTATGAATATACGTGTAGATTTCAGTAATTAATTTCTTTAATTAAATTACATTTCTCAGAAATGAAGGGACTTGGTGACCTTTCTTATTTTAGTGGCTCTAACCCATGATAGTGGAAGCATCAGAATTTAAATCTAGCAAGATATCATTGATATTATAGTGAAGAAAAATAGAATAATATGTCCAAAGAACCTGGAGACAATCTACTTTTCTACTTGGTCAAATACAAGTTTGTTGAAATGTGTATATAATGGTCATCAAGAAGCACAACTTCTACCTACAAGACAAGTTTCATGAACATGTCATTAAATTACAGTACTACTCCAAATACATCATGTGTGGTTGCAGGTATTCCAGAATCGACAGCCTAGGTTTCAGGGCCACAATTTGCTGGCTGGACTAGCTTAGGGAATGACTTAAACTTTCAGTCTTCCCCATATCTTCAAAATCAGTATAACATTAGTACCTTGCAGGTAAAACTGTTGTGAAAGTTAAGAGACAAAATGCATGTTAAGTACTTAAACTAGTTCCTACATTGTGTTCAATAAAAGATTTTTTTAAAACTATTATTGTGTAAATAATAAATTCAACTTTTTATACTGAAAATGAAACCCATGGAATTACATAGTGTTAAAATTAGTCCTTGGTAATCTATAAGAGACTTAACCCAGTAATATTACCTAAATACTTTTGACATGCGATTCACAGCTCATTTTAAAACTTTGCACGTTGATTTGGTGCAAGGACTACCATGAATTCATCTGGTAATATTATATGACATGGATTTAAGCAAGCCATTTGGGATAATCCAAGCAAATTGCCAACAGCTGATAGAGGATTTCTGCATATGCAGTTCTGTTTGCTCTGGTCTTCTTGCCTTTTGGTGGCAGCAAAATATATGAACTTCATCCTTCTGGTGTCCACCTGGATCTCTACTCCTGGACCTTGAGTGCCAATGATGTCACCTTTTGATCTTTCCATTTTTTAATGTCCACGTGCTCTGTGACTCTTCCTTCCAGACTTGTGAGAAAGAACAACCCCTCATTTAACATGAAAGATCGATTATATTAAATAATGTTTAAAAATAGATGTGGTCTAATACTTTCAATGGATTTGGAGTAGATTCACTAAGACTTCAAAAGGTCTATTTGTTCTCTTGCCTATGATTGATCCAATGGGAAAATGATTCATAATACCCTTCCATTAATCACTGCATACATCTTAAAAATAAAAATAAACGTGAAATGCCACAATTAATCCTCAGTTCTCAATCTGTTAAGTAAGGAAAAAAGAAATGACTTGTGGATTTGGAATAAGAGTTGTTATGTAAAAATAGAAGGAAAACTGAAAACATGTGAATGACAAGATAAAAGAGTAATGAGAAAAATGTTTGAGTTGTAGTGCCTTCTGATGGCTCTCTCAATTCAGCCAAAGGGGAAAAGTGGCTTGTGGTAAATACTGCAGGCAGAATAACAGGGTGCATGTGTAGCTACACACATCTGGTGCACAGGTGTCCAAATGGAATTTGCCATCACTCCAAGAAATGGTCAGATGTGTCTTTTTAAATGGTGAATGGTGTGAGGACTAGTGGAATTCAGTGTAGATGTCAGGCATACATATTCATTTACGTCAGGGTTGCAGTGAGAATTGCTGTTTGACATACTTCTGAGTTAATTTCACTCTGTAGCAAATGTTTCATGAACATGAGACAAAAACCAAGTTCTTGCTCTTGCTTCAGAATTGCCTCTTCAGAGCAACACATGAAAAAGGAGGCTGTTCTAGTTTCCATTGCTAAAAACCTTAACTAGTTACAGAGCGATCAATTGCTCTTTCTGGTTTGAAAGGAATAAAAAGATTATCAGAATGATTATTGACCAATGAGTTATTTTTAAAACATACTTCCAAGAACTGATTCCTTTTTGACACAGCAGTGAACGATTCTCGACAACGGTTTAAGTGTCTTCTGGTTCTTTTAATCCTACTGCTGGCAAACTCTTTGCCTCCTCTCAGGTCTCATGTTACCTCCTTTTAATGTCTTTCTTGGAGACACCTGTCATTAGACATAGTATGTCTTATATTCTTGGATCTCTCCAGAGGGAAATATAGCAACAAAAACAATTACAAAGCAAATATTTCTATTCATAAAACTACAACAAAAAACTTTGTGCTTTAGCACTTTAAAAATAATCTTTTGATTTTTTTCCCTCACATAGGAAAGTCAGGGTTATGCTTAAATGATGCTTGTGGGGTCGAGAATAGAGTCACTTGCTCTTTGTTTTCAAGAAAATCAGTAATGAACATAAAAGTAGCCCCTGATAACAGAATTCTGTTTTATAAAATTATTCTGTTTTACAGATTATTGATGACTTTCAGCACACCATGGATAGGAGCTTGTGCATTTGGATCTGAATTGGCTGAAGCTGGTTGCTAAATATATTTTCTGAACTCCTTGCTTTCTTGGGCTCTTCTTTTATCTTTTAAAATTGGAATATAATTACTTTAAATATTATGTTAGTTTCTGCTGTACAACAATGCAAATCAGCTATGTGTGCTCAGTTGTGTCTGACTCTTTATGACTCATAGACTGTAGCCCACCAGAATCCTCTTCCATGGGATTTTCCAGGCAAGAATACTGGAGTGGGTTGCCATTTCCTGCTCCAGGGGACTTTTCCAACCCAGGGATCAAGCCCTCATCTCCTACATCTCCTTCAGTGGCAGCTGGATTCTTTACTACTGAGCCATCTGGGAAGGCTGAATCAACTAAATGTTTACATATATCCCCCCGACTTGGATCTCCCTCTCACATCCCCCAGCCCCGCCCTTCTAGGTTACCTCCAAGCACCGAGCTAAGCTCCCATGCTACACAGGAGCTTCCTATTTCACACATGGTAATGCATGTATGTCCGTCCTATTCTCTTAATTTGTCCCACCCACTCCTTTCCCTCTGTGTCCACAAGTCTCTCCACATCTGGGTCTCCATTCCTGCCCTGAAAATATGTTCATCAGGACCATTTTTCTAGATTCCATATATATCTATATGTTAATAAATGATATTTGTTTTTCTCATTCTGATTTCTTCCACTCTGTGACAGACTCTGGGTTCATCCACATCACTACAAATGGCCCAATTTCAGTCCTTTTTATGGATACTGTTCCACTGTATATATGTACCACAGCTTCGTCATCCACTCCCCTGTGGATGGACGTTTAGATTGCTTCTGTGCCCTCACTATTGTAAATAAGTCCTGTGATGAAACTGGGGTTCATGTGTTTTTTTGAGTTACGGTTTTCTCAGGGTATATGCCCACTGGTGGGATTGGCTGGGTCCCGTGGTGGTTTTATTCCTAGTTTCTTAAGGACCCTCCACACTGCTCTTCATAGTGGTTGCGTCAGTCTACATTCCCACTAACAGTGCAGTGAGGTCCTTTTCCCCAACATCCTCACCATCACTTACTGTCTGTAGGCTTTTTGATGCTGGCTATTCCGACTGGAGTGAGGTGATACCTTATTATAGTTTTGATTTGCATTTCTTTAGTAATGAGTGATGTTGGGCATCTTTTAATGTATTTGTTGGCCATCTGTATGTCTTCGGGCTCTTTTTCTAGACCAGCCTGGACATCTTTGTGTGTCCCCCATGTGCGGTCTCACTCAGTGACACAGAGACTGTACTTCCCCTCTGAGACCTGACTCTCAGTGCTTTAAAATTAAACCTCCTCTCTGCGGTTCTGCTGAGGATTACATTAGTCACCTTCCCTTGCTCTGGACAGAAACTGGTTTAGATTCCTAAATCAGAGTGGTGAGTGTGTGTGTGTGTGTGTGTGTGTGTGTGTGTGTGTATGCATGTGAATGTGTGCTTATTTAGAAATATGCAAACCCTGACGAATAAATAGGAAACTCCCAAAAGTGATTTAAAAATTGTCCATTAGTAAAAATCCAGAAGCTACAGAAAAGAATATTACTCAGAATAACCACAATTACATTTTAATGTATGTTACTCTGGTGTTTTATTAAAGCCAGATATGTATATGCATTCATATATGTATATGCCATTAATACTGTCCTTCAGAAGTATTTAATGATTGTGTAAATTCTTCTATAATACTGATATATTAATGCACTATCTTATCAAAGTTCTACATGTACATAGTTTTAAAGAACAGTTCCCAAAACTTGCAGAAAAAGACAAGGGAACCAACTTAACATGAATATACTAATGTTTTTTGATTTCTCAATAAAAGTATAATCTACTGACTTACTACAGTGGAAAGATAAACACAATCACACACAAACAAAGACAAGCATGTATCTATTCATCCATTCAATGTGATCACATTATACTTTTTGGTGTCCTTTTTATGACTATGTAACTCCTTTTACCATTAGACCACATGGGATGTTACATTGGCATTCCTGTCTAGTCCAAATTTGCCTTATGGGTTATTTAAAAGTGTGCTGCTTAATTTATAAGTGTTTGGAGATTTTATACATTATATACTGTGTTTAATTTCTAATGAATTACCATTGTGAACTGAAAACCTACACTATGTGTTTCCTATTTCTTGAAATGTACTAAGACATTTTAAATCTATAATGTGATCTATCTTTGTGAATGTTCAATGTCATTTGGAAATGCAATATAAATACATGTAAATAGTGTATAAATATCAATTAGCTAAAATATATTACTAGTGTTTTTAAAATCACTTAAATGCAGCATTTTTGCTGTATACTGTGGTTTGCAAGCAAATCACGCCATTCCCCCACAGTCAAGGAGAATGGATCACATAAGGGTCTGAACAACAGGAGACAGGGATAACAGGACTATTTTAGGATTCTGTTTGCCACATTTCTACATTTAAATATTTTTCTTATAAATATCATTTATTTAACTTTTGTATTTTTGTTGAGCCTGGAAATCCCTGCCTTTCAAAGGAAATATTTGGTCCATTTGCATTTAAATGATGTTAATATTACTGTATTTAAGTCTAACTTTTAAAATTCCATTTATCCTTTGCTTCTTTGTTCTTTCTTTTTTGAATCATTTAGGTGACTCTAATATTTTTGTATTCAGTTTTACATCTCAAACTGAATTTTAGATGCATCTTTTTATGTATATAGCATTTCAATACTATATATGTTAATAATATATTTTAAATATTCTATTTCAAGCATTGTATTATTTCAAGTAACATACTATTTCATACTATTTTACAACCACTGTAAAAGCCTTATAATACTTAATTGCACTTACCCTTTCTGCCCTTTGCGCTATTTTGTCCTGGATTTTTCCTTCAGAATTTCCGCTCCTCTGTCACAAGCTTGGTTTTCTGTGAAGATCTAGTATACCTTGAAGGGTTTCTCTCAGGTCTCTTGACCTTCTCTCTTCTTTAAGCAGGCTACTATGTCACACTTGGAAAATGCCTATGTATCCCGAGAGGCATCATTTCGTTTCCTCTGCTCTGCTTCCAGTCTGTGTAGCCCAATGTTCATTGCGGCACTGTTTATAATAGTCAGGACATGGAAGCAACCTAGATGTCCATCAGCAGATGAATGGATAAGAAAGCGGTGGTACATATACACAATGGAGTATTACTCAGCTATTAAAAAGAATACATTTGAATCAGTTCTAATGAGGTGGATGACGCTGGAGCCGATTATACAGAGTGAAGTAAGCCAGAAAGAAAAACACCAATATAGTATACTCACACATATATATGGAATTTAGAATGATGGTAATGATAAACCTGTACGCAAGACAGCAAAAGAGACACAGATGTATAGAACGGCCTTTTGGACTCTGTAGGAGAGGGAGAGGTGGGATGGGTTGGCAGAGTGGCAGTGTAACATGTGTGATATCGTGAGTGAAACGAATCGCCAGTCCAGGTTTGATGCAGGATGCAGGATGCTTGGGACTGATGCATGGGGATAATCCAGAGAGAGGGTGTGGGGCGGGAG
>SJXQ01001423.1:0-68515 GCA_006408695.1 Aepyceros melampus | reverse complement strand
AAATAGAACTACCACGTGACCCAGGAATCCCACTACTGGGTATATACCTGAGAAAACCATAAGTTAAAAAGACACATGTACCTGATCTATTTGTTTGTTTTTAACCAAACACTTCATGAACAACCAAAATTAAGATGTACTTACTTAGTAGCTCAGTCATGTCTGACTCTGAACTGTAGCCCACCAGGCTTCTCTGCCCATGGGATTTCCCAGGCAAGAATACTGGAGTGGGTTGCCATTTCCTCCTCCAGGGGATCTTCTCAATCCAGGGACCAAACCCGTGTCTCCTGCATTGCAGGCAGATTCTTTACCCACTGAGCCACCCAGGAAGCCCAAAAGTTAAGATTCTTGATTCCAGAATTCAAGTTTTTAACTGTTTCACTCTGTTCTCTTCTGAAGGAGCCCCAGATGGAAACATCTGGTCCCAAAAGTCTTCTGCTGGGTTTTAATGAATAAAAACCTCTCCTGAAAACAAAACAAAGCAGAAACCCTCCACGAACCCTAACCTCAAGCCACTGTTTTAGCTTTATTTGAGGAATTTGATTTTTTAGTCCAATCAAGCAAGTGATGAGGTTGTATTGAGTTGAGAAGTAGTCTTATCTTAGCTTCCTGAGGTCTAATATTGGGATAAAAACTTCTCATCTAGATCAAAGCTTTCCAGAGAAGTCTGTCTCTAAGAGAGAATAGCTGCTTATCTTGAGTGAAGACCACGTGGGGCAGGGTGTAAGCTTGGTTTCCACAGGTTATCACTGATGGAGAGGCTCCTCTTACCTTCTCTCTGAGGTTATCTTTGGTCTTTTCATCTCACTCTTCATTTGGGGTGTTTTCTTTTGTCCAAATATTTATAAGAAATTGACACTGGTTTTCTGGGCATTTGGCCCAGGTTTTCTAGAGTTTGGTTTCCTACCTCAGAGGTAATTCCAGATATCACTCTTAGAGATGAACACATTGGTGGCTGTTGTATTCATTAGCACAAAATGTATTTCAGTTGAGAAGAGGTCTTTAACTTAGGTGCCTCCAAAGATGATAGGGAAAGGGCTTCCCTAAAAACTGAGAGTGCCGAAAGATGAGACATACAAATAAATCTTTGGCATTGCCATAAAAAACCTTGTTCCTCATATTTGCTTTGCAATAAGAGCTTGGTTTTAGTTTGAAAGCTATTCAGCCTTGATGTTTGAAATAATAACATTTTATTTTCAAATCTGTTTACAAGTCACAAATCATACTGGTAAATATTCATGGATCATTTTCTTTTGCTTCCAAGAAAAGTATGGAGAGAAGAAAAACACCTTCTGGGGTCAGAGCTTGGAGTGTGGTGGGAGATAAGATTGAATATCAGCAGAGTTAAGTTGGAAATAATTTGGGTTGCCAATTGTGGATCCCGGTTGAAAAAATAACCTCAAGCACTTTTCAAGATGAATGATGCTAGGGAAAAGCAAAGCCCAACTTTATGGCCCTAGTCCAAACACACACAGGCTAGGATGCTAGAAAACTGACAGCAATGGTGCCTCATACAATACCTTCTCTTGCACTGTGTAGAATGATTTAGAATTTAACAATCATGTGCACATATGTTTTGCTACATGACACTATGACATGTATTATTATCCCCATCTCGCAGATGAAGAAACTGATGTTAATTTTAAATGACTTGCACATGTTTATAAGACCAATAACTAAAAAAAAAAAAAAAAAAAACCTGGACCTGGATTCCAGATCCATTCTGGTCTAGGATTCTTTCAGGTATGTCTTATTCAGGGTTTGGATTAAGATACCTCTTCCTCTGGTAGATTTTCTGTCTATAATCCAAAACCTGGATTGTAAACATCTCTGGGTTCCAAAAAAATATCCTATAACAGCCTAGCTGTCATCATAGTGACTTATAATGAATTATTACCTTGATTTTATTTTTCACTGGACAATAAACTCCATGAGAAAAGTGACTAGTTTACCATAGTAATTACAACACACTGGGCCTGGTAGGAAAATGTTTCCTAAGTCTCTGTGAATTGAACTGAAGTCCAACAGTTATTTTGTCAAAACTGGAAGGATAGTAAAGATCTGACTTTTTGACTGACAAGTTCCAAGTCTGTTTTGAATGGGTGTTTTCAAGGAAAGGTGCTGCCCTCTTGAAAATCTCATTACAGATGCCCAAGAGAGGACTGGAAAATTCTTCCTAACAGAGACCACGGCCTTAGGAATTACCCCCCATTTCAGTCTCATTTGAAGGACATTTCTACCCAGTTGTAAATGCCAGATGGCAAAGAAATGAGAAATCCTAAAAGTTGTCTGGGTACACAGAACCTTTACTGTTGTTTTCTCACCAGTGCCCACACACCTGCAGACGAAGATCTGGAAGTCTGACTCTCCAGAGAAGCTGATCTGTTTTCCAAAGCAGCCATCCTCTGCCAGGCAGATAACCATGATGATAAGGTTGACAGAGCTACCAAATGATGTCTCATCATTCCAGATAAGAAGGAGCAAACGCTAAGGGAAAATAAACAGTGAAAAGGTCCATTAAAAACCCATAACCTGTGTAATTCAAAATTGGAAGTGGGACTTAGGATCTCACTCTCCTTTGAAAATTTGTAAACTCTGCCCTACTTCTGTGAGATTCTCCAACATGCTGGCATAGCCAGAGTTGGCTAGACTCCCAGGTGCAACGCAGAGTCCATCTGTTTGGTCACTCTGTCTGATGGGGATTTAGAGAGTGAATTGTGTGTATGGGATATGTTCCAGATAAATCTGAATTTCCTAAATATATCAAAAATGTGGTTGTGAGTTCTAAGAGAGATTCCCACTGTACTTGGTCCCCACCACTCAATTTTTTCAGATCATATACAACAGAGGTTTAAAGGAACATGGAATGTACTCTGCTGTAAGGCTGATGAATCTAGTCTAGCAAAATGCCTGGCTTAGAGAAGATACTTAATAACCATTTCTTTAATAATAATACTAATAGCATGGTTTTACTATTTCCATGTATCAGGTGATATGTTAAGTATTATCTTTCCCCTCTCTCCTCTCTCTCTCACTCTCCACAATCCTTCCTTCCCTTCTTTGTATTTCCACTAATATTTATGGAGTTCCCTGTACATATCACGTATTTGTCTAAGAGCTATGGCTATATTAGTGAACAAGTGACATCATGTACCTTAAATTCTATTTGGAGGGATACTAATAATAATCAAGTGAACAAACAACTTCAGATAGTGATAACAAAGCAGAGTAATATGAGATAGTGACCTGGGGATGAAAGATTACTTTCCTTTGCATGTACATGAAAAACTTCTCTATGGGGGCGACATTTTTACTGACATTCTTTCAATGGGTAAGAAAGAATTTTCCATGAAACAATCTGCGGTGGAAGTTTTCTGAGCAGACATTTCTAGAACATTTCAGACAAATGTCCCAAATGATCCAGTCTTGTTTGTGGGACAGAAAAAAGCCAGCAGCTCTGGAGCAAGATGCACAATGGTCATTTGGACACAAGGTGGAGAGGAAGGCAGATGGCGGGTTTGTAGAGATGCAGTGTGTGTGCATGTGTGCTCCGTGCTCAGTCGTGTCTCTCTCTTTGTGACCCCATGTTCCATAGGCTTTCAGGCCCCTCTGTCCATGGAATTTTCCAGGCAAGAATACTGAAGTGGGTTTCCATGCCTTCCCCTGGGGGATCAAACCCATGTCTTCTGTGTCTCCTGCATTGGCAGACAGATTCTTAGCAGAGCCAAACAAACCCAGCTTAAGATCTCAGTTCTGCTTTGATGGGCAATGTGATCTGGGAAAGTCATCTAATTCGTTATGGCTTTTGTTTTCTCATCTGTGAAATGAGACTAATAATAGTAGTTTCCTCCAAGATCCCCTGGAGGAGGGCATGGCAACCCACTCCAGTATTTTTGCCTGGAGACTCAGACACAATTCATGTAATTTAGCCCGCACACACACATCCACTTTTTAGGGTATTGTGAGAATACAGTGATATCATAACTGCACAGTCTAAGTCTTCAATAAATTCTTAACCTCAAACCAAATGAAATCCCTACCACATGTATCATTTACCACAATTCATCTGTCCTTCCTCTCTCCTTCCCCGCTGTTACCCTAGTTGCAGATCACTGCTATTACCATCTAGCCCTTCTGACTCAGACTCCTCAGTTGCATTTTAACACACTCTTCAAAATTGTTTCTATGCAAACCAGCATTTAAGACCATTGAAATAGACCATCAACCAAGATACAAGTGGATCTTAGTAGATCTCAGTGTCAGACTCAGACACTGCAACTGTATTTGCAAATATTCAGTGTTAGGGTTAAATGGGATTTGAGGTCTTTTTTGATGCATTTTGATTCATGTATCATTTACCACAATTCATCTGTCCTTCCTCTCTCCTTCCCCGCTGTTACCCTAGTTGCAGATCACTGCTATTACCATCTAGCCCTTCTGACTCAGACTCCTCAGTTGCATTTTAACACACTCTTCAAAATTGTTTCTATGCAAACCAGCATTTAAGACCATTGAAATAGACCATCAACCAAGATACAAGTGGATCTTAGTAGATCTCAGTGTCAGACTCAGACACTGCAACTGTATTTGCAAATATTCAGTGTTAGGGTTAAATGGGATTTGAGGTCTTTTTTGATGCATTTTGATGATATGACAGAGTTTTGGTAATACATGAATATTGCCATGCTCATACCCATTTCCCACGTTCTCCTGCTCTTTCAATATTCCCATGTGAATTATATGCAAGGGATAAGAGCCAAATGGTATTTAAAGTACAATATGTAACATCTCTCAGCACACATTTACGGTAAAGGTTAATCTGATTTGCCTGGTTAGGTTCAACTGCTAACAATTCAAATGTTGACATATTATTTCAAATGTAATATTTAATTTCAAATTTAATGTATACCAAACTCATTATTTTTCCTCTAAATTTGCTCCTTCAATAACCTTTCCCACTTTGGAAAAATCGTATCTATCGTTCCAATTTCTCAGATTGAAAACTGGGAGAAGTCACTTCTGCTTCTTTTTCATGACCCACATCAACAAACCATGCTGACTTTATCTTCCAAACATACCCAGGATATGACTTCTCAGTCACTCTGCCGCCATCACCTGAAATTGAACCATCACCATCTTTGGTCTGGAGTACTGCAAAAGCCACCTTACAGTTTTGTTGTTTCCACCTTTGCAATTCCAGAACTCTTTTTTTAAGAGAGCAGTCAAAGAACCCTTTAGAAACATAAGCCAGACCAAAGTATCTGCAGTAGAGTGAACAGTGAAAAGAGAAAAAAAAAAGTGAAAGTGCTAGTTGCTCAAGCGTGTCTGACTCTTGCAACCCCATGGACTCTAGCACATCAGGCTTCTCTGTGCATGGAATGCTTCAGGCAAGAATACTGGAGTGGGTTTCCATTCCCTTCTCCAAGGGATCTTCCCAACCCAGGGATTGAACTCAAGTCTCCTGCATTACAGACAGATTCTGAGCCACCAGGGAAGCCCAGAGAGAACAATGGCTACCCACGTGTGGCCAGATCCTAACCCCCAGAACCTATGTGTGTTACCTTATATGGCAAAAGAGATGCCACAGGTACAACGAAGTTAAAGATTTTGAGATGAGATTATCTCGGGGGAGGAGGTCTGATGTAACTACATGGGTCCTTATAAGTGGATGCTTGAACAGAGTTAAAGGAGAAACGATGTGATGATGAAAGCAGAGATTGCAACATGCTTTGAAGATGGAATTAGGGGCCAGAAATAAAGGAATGCAAGTGACTCCTAGACCCTGAGAAAGGCCAAGAAGTCTCTTCTCCCAGCCTCCAGAAGGAATCTTCCCACTGACACCTTGACCTCAGTCCAGTGAAACCAATTGCAGACTTCTGACTTCCAGAATTATAAGAGAATAAGTGTGGGTTGTTTCAAGCTGTTAAAGCCATGGTCATTTGTAACAGGAGCAACAAGGCACTGAGGACAGCACCCTCTTCATTTCCTCTCATCCTGAGTCAAATCCAAAGTCATCACAAGGACCTACAGGGTCCCACACCATCTGTTCCCCACTATCCACCTTGTGACTCAAACCTCACATCCTATGAGCCTCCCTTTTGCTCGCTCTTTCCAGCCACTTGACCTCCTTGCTTCAAACACTTGGACATGCCCTCTATTCTTTGCCTTTATCTTTTACATATCTGGCCTGCTTTTTCCCAAAATAGTCGCATGATTTGATCCTCTCTTCCTTGGGTGTCATTCACCTGTCTCCTTCTCAGTGGGGCTTTCCTGACCACACTACTTGAAATCAGAATGTGTCTCCTTTGAACTCTTCTATTCCTTATATCACTTGCCTCCTTTATTTTTTCCAAAGAACTTACAACCATCTGATGAACTCTAGTTTTACTCACTTATTTACTAGAATGAAAGTTCTATTTTTCATTGTTCTGTGCAGCACTACAAGCCCATGACTTCTATAATGCATGCACATAGTAGGTACTATTTAGTTAACTGAAAGAAATTTAGTAAATGAGATGCTAACCCAGTGCAATGTCTGGCATGACTCGCATGCATGCACATGTGCTGGCATGCAGGCAAAGTGATGGTAGGACTCCAAGGAGAATCCTGACTCAGCTGAGGGAGTGTATTCATGAAGTTTGAGAAAAGGAGAGGCCGGTGACGTGTCCTACCAAACACAAATCCTAGTTGACTTACAACTAACATGTGTGTAGTGGATGGCAATGGAGAGAAGACCAGGATATGGGTTAAGGTCTTTTAATGCCATGGCTCTATCCATGAATATCCATTAATAAGTCTTGATTGCTGACCAATTATGTTAGAAATTCCGCCCCTACCACCCTTCCCTTGAAAGGAGACCTGGAAAGACAGTGGACAGAGACAAGAGCTAAAATTTCTTTCCCCTATATTGAGTTATTTTTAAGACACATGTACACCCATGGCCACAGGATTGGAAAAGGTCAGTTTTCATTCCAATCCCAAAAAAAGGCAATGCCAAAGAATGCTCAAACTACCACACAATTGCACTCATCTCACACACTGGTAAAGTAATGCTCAAAATTCTCCAAGCCAGGCTTCAGCAATACGTGAACCGTGAACTTCCTGATGTTCAAGCTGGTTTTAGAAAAGGCAGAGGAACCAGAGATCAAACTGCTAACATCTGCTGGATCATGGAAAAAGCAAGAGAGTTCCAGAAAAACATCTATTTCTGCTTTGTTGACTATGCCAAAGCCTTTGACTGTGTGGATCACAATAAACTGGGGAAGATTCTGAGAGAGATGGGAATACCAGATCACCTGACCTGCCTCTTGAGAAACCTATATGCAGGTCAGGAAGCAACAGTTAGAACTGGACATGGAACAACAGACTGGTTCCAAACAGGAAAAGGAGTACATCAAGGCTGTATATTGTCACCCTGCTTATTTAACTTATATGCAGAGTACATCATGAGGAACGCTGGGCTGAAAGGAGCACAAGCTGGAATCAAGATTGCTGGGAGAAATATCAATCACCTCAGATATGCAGATGACACCACCCTTATGGCAGAAAGTGAAGAGGAACTAAAAAGCCTCTTGATAAAAGTGAAAGTGGAGAGTGAAAAAGTTGACTTAAAGCTCAACATTCAGAAAACTAAGATCATGACATCTGGTCTCATCACTTCATGGGAAATAGATGGGGAAACAGTGTCAGACTTTATTTTGGGGGGCTCCAAAATCACTGCAGATGGTGACTGCAGCCATGAAATTAAAAGACGCTTACTCTTTGGAAGAAAAGTTATGACCAACCTGGATAGCATATTGAAAAGCAGAGACATTACTTTACCAACAAAGGTCCGTCTATTCAAGGCTATGGTTTTTCCAGTAGTCATGTATGGATGTGAGAGTTGGACTGTGAAGAAGGCTGAGCACCGAAGAATTGATGCTTTTGAACGGTGGTGTTGGAGAAGACTCTTGAGAGTCCCTTGGACTGCAAGGAGATCCAACCAGTCCATTCTGAAGGAGATCAACCCTGGGATTTCTTTGGAAGGAATGATGCTAAAGCTGAAGCTCCAGTACTTTGGCCACCTGATGTGAAGAGTTGATTCACTGGAAAAGACTCTGCTGGGAGGGATTGGGGGCAGGAGGAGAAGGGGACGACCGAGAATGAGATGGCTGGATGGCATCACGGACTCAATGGACGTGAGTCTGAGTGAACTCTGGGAGATGGTGATGGACAGGGAGGCCTGGCGTACTGCGATTCATGGGGTCGCAAAGAGTCGGACACAACTGAGCGACTGAACTGAACTGACTGAACTGAATTAGCCTAAAATTATAATAGATATGTTAATTAAAAAAAGAAAGTCTGAAGAAGTGATTTAATGAGGAAACCATCAATTTCCAAACTTTCTCTCAATGACAGACAATGATCCATGAGAAAAGTTTAGCTTCCTTTTCAACATAAGGATGTGTTCTGTGCAAGTTAAAAGGTCTTCAGCAGTCATCTGTTAACAATGGCATGGTACACTAGACTACATACACATCACACTGTATAAATGCAAGGGAAATTGACACCACTGGGACCCAAACCATGGACAAAACTCAAAGCAGAAGCTTGGCTAGAGTGACTGCAGGGGTGGCAGATAGTCTAGCTTGCAGGCTAGTTCTAAAGTAATTATCTAAAGCTCTAAGTTCTCATCCAGAGCAATAGGAGAGAGTGCTGACTTAGTGATACTGACCATGAGCATAGGAAAGCGACATATGTCACAGTCTTGCTTGCGTTAGATGAGAGAATGTATTTTAGAGTTTAGGATTTGCAAGACAAATTCAAATTCAAATGGCAACCACTGGGCACTTTCCCTTTCTCATCCTTGGATTGCCACCTCTGCCTATGTCAGGAAGGGAGAAAGCAAGTTAGCAAGAGGTTAAAGGTCTGGTTAAACTAGCACAGTTCATGTATAAAACAGCCTAAAGTCCCAAGGTTTCCAGCAACTCTGGTTATCAGTAAGCAATGGCATGTGACACACCGAGGAACAGGTACTCACAGGACAGAACTGTGAGAGTGTGAAAGCTTCCATGGATGAACAAAAGCCTGTTTTCCTCATCTTGATTGACCATTTATCACCACATGTGCTACTTATCAGAAAATGCCTCACTAGCCACCAAATAGGTGATCGTTATTGATAAGACAAGAAAACAAAACTGGGAGGATAACAACCAGGTATGCAGAACAGCAGGCTGCCACTAATCTTATCACCATAGTGGATCGCCTGAACCGTTCTGCTCTCAAAGTTGGCTTTGAGTCAGCCTCCTTTGGAGACCTGCTGATTGTGTACAAATGTGAGTTTGACATGAAGCAGGTGAGGATTTTTCAAAACACATGTTCAGTGAAGAGGGAGGTCACAGCTTAAGTGAAATCAATGTGGGCTCTTGGCCTGGCTCAGATCAAAAGACCTGGGGAGTTAAATCCCCTGGAAGGCCATGTAAATACACCTGCTGATAACCTTATTTTCCCTCATCGACCTCCAGGTCTTCAGAGGTTTCTGGTTATGTGGGCACTTCCCCAGGTACTGCCATCATCTTTCAGGGTTTTGGCCTCCTGAAGCATCCTCAAATATTTTTTATCATCCTCCCTATCATCTCTCTGCCCTGACACTGTCTTGTGGATAATCCTGGCAGCTGGCCCCACACAATGCTGCTCTTGGTAGCTGCAGAGCATTTGGAGGTAGAATCTTTTCCTGCAGCTTTTATCCCTGATGGTGGGGAGACTGTATGCCAGGTGACACCAGGTAGAACAGATGGCCTCATTTTATGCCTGGTTCCAATTTAAAGTCAAGTTCTTTCCCTCTGATGTCATGTATATCAAAAGCCATTCCTCCTAAGCAATGATATTTACTTAGATTAATTATTGCTGAACTCAGATTTGCATTGAAAGACAATTTAGATGTCACTAAATTTTTTAAATGGAGTTTTTTCTATAAATTAAAAAGGCACATGGTAAAATAAATTCTAAAACTGTCAGAAAGGCACAAAGTAAAAGATAGTCTCTCTTCTCTCACCTTTCCTAAAGGACACCGATAAACTTTCTTGCATATCCAGTCAGAAATATATTTATACGAATAATTATATACAGCTGTACTTTTACTAATTCCCAGAATTGAGGTAACACACTATATACTGTTCGTCACTCAGCTTTCTATTTTTATTAATAATTCATCTTGGAGATAGCATCATATAAGCAATATAATCTCATACGCTAATATTTTTACTGAAAATATACTATTTAATCACATAATGTACCAAGATTTATTTTATTAGGATCCCATAGATGGACATCTGGGTTATTTCTGGTAACTTCATTACAAAGCTATTACGAAAACTGAGGGGTGCTTATTCTTGCACTTGTCCCGCTTCTGCTTACATCTAATAGCTTTGTTGACTCCATTCTCTTCTCTGTGTGTGTGTGTGTGTGTGTGTGTGTGTGCTTAGTCACTCAGCGTGTTCGACTCTTTGCAATCCCAGGCTTTTCTGTCCATGGGGATTCTCCAGGCAAGAATACTGGAGTGGGTTGCTATGCCCTCCCCCAGGGGATCTTCCTAACCCAAGGATCAAACCCAGGTCTCCCGCATTGCAGGCGAATTCTTTACCATCTGAGCTACCAAATAAGCCCTCTCCTCTTCCATAGCTCCTAGAAATTCTCCAGTACCTTTTACCACTTTATTTTCTTTTCAGATTTTGATATGTCTAAGATAACCCATCTATTTCTTACACCTTATTTCCTGTCCTCCAAAACTAGACTATTAAGTGTAATAAAAGTAGACATTGATGTCTTCTTTACTTTCGTTTTACCAGCTCCTAGAACAGTGTATGGCATATAGTGCGTGCTCAATAAAAACTTAAACAAAATGAACTTCACAGATTTGGTAGGATGAATTTTCCTGAATGGAACCAAAACCTACAATGCAAACTGAAAAAAGGCAAAAAGAAACTTTATCTCATGAACATGGAAGCCTAGCCATGTGGCAGGTTCTTTGGATCAGTGTCTCAATAATGTCACCAAGGACCCAAATTCTTCTCTTCCTTTTATTCTGTCATCCTCAGCCTGGGCTTAATTTTATGGATGGTGATGTGCTTAAAAATGGCCACAGGATTTACAGGCATCACTGGCAGATACGATAACAGCCAGAGGAAGAAGGTAAACTGTTCCTCTCTGTGTTTCATTTATTGGTTGGTGAGGTCACATGCACATTTCAGAGTCACTCATCAGCAAGAGATGTGGAATCTGGCCTGGCTTAGACTAATATTACACCTTGAGCAAAACCGAAGTGAAGTCATTCATAAATGTGAACTGCCCTTGAGTTCTGGAGTCAGACTGAGAAAGCTGGGACCCGGGGCGCTTTGCTGCGGTGCTGCAATGCTTGTACCTGGAAATACATGGAACTAAAAATAACTGCATGCATGCACAGTTGTGGCAAATTCTGGACCAAAAGATACAAAAAGACAAAAAACCCAACTATCATTTCAGAAGAGTTGGGAGTAACAAAAAAGTGGGTGTCAGGAGCAAAAGCAGGGTACTGCACATGCCCCCGGCAGTTAACATCACAAATGAGTGGGAATCTACCTATGCCATCCCTCCAGCTGAGCCCTGGTAACACCCCTATGTTCACCCCATAAAGGGAACGAGCAAGGAAACCTGTTACGTGTTTTCCCTCTATCCTGTACCTGGTGCAGGAGCTCCAATGAAGCCTTGCCTGAATTTCTTGTCTGGCCTCTCATCAATTTCTACTGATTAGGGAAGGCCCTGGTCAGTATTGGAACAAATAGCCCTGGTGTTCCTGGATTATAAACCTAGCCACTGGCAAGGCAGCAGCTAGTTATACCTGAATGCAGCCATGAAATTTAAAGATGCCTGCTCCTTGGAGGAAAAGCTATGACAAACTTAGATAGTGCATTAGAAAGCAGAGACATCACTCTGCCGACAAATGTCTATATAGTCGAAGCTATGGTTTTTTCCAGTAGGGATGTGAGAGTTGGACCATAAAGAAGGTTGACAGCTGAAGAATTGATGCTTTCAAACTGTGGTGCTAGCAAAGACCCTTAAGAGTCCCTTGTACTGCAAGGATATAGAAGCTGTCAATCCTAAAAGAAATCAACCCTGAATATACAGTGGAAGGACTGATGCTGAAGCTGAAGCTCCAATACTTTGGCCACGTGATGTGAAGGGATGACTCACTGGAAAAAACCCTGAAGTTGGGAAAGATTGAGGAGAGGAGGAAAAGGGGCAACAGAAGAGAGATGGCTGGATAGTATCACTGACTCAATGGACATGAGTTGGCACAAACAGGGAGAGAGTGAAGGACAGGGATGCCTGGAGTACTGCAGTCCATGAGATCATGAAGATTGGACATGATTTAATGACTGAACAACTAACAAGTGGGACCAAAAGAGGGGCTAGAAGGATAGAACTGGAGGATTGAAGGAGCTAAATTGATCTGCAATAATAGAAAACATTTTCTGTTTTGTAGCAAACATATGTATTTTCAGACTATATTCCTTTGGGGGACCACTTTCATTTCAAGGTCTGGGTTTAGAAATATATGTGACTAAAATCAGTGGCTTGTTTAGGGTGAAGTGTGTATTTTTATTTGCTCAGTAGCCCTTTAGGAAGGCTGTGTGCACATGGGTTTCACTGCAGGCCAAGGCAGCTCACAGGGAAAACCAAGATCCTGCTGGTTCTAAATATGTCACATAACTGTACCAGGCTCATCACTTCCACTCATGCACATTCAGCTGGCACTTCCTTCTTCTCCCGCCTGGACTACCACGTTACCTGTGTGGACTGCTCCTCCCAGGGTCTTGGCCTTCTCTTGCCTCCCATCAATTGGTTCTCCCCAAAGCAGCTAAGTGAGCTTTTGAAAATTAATCATCATTTTCCTGGCTCAAATGCTTACATAGCTTTTCACCTCACTAAGAATAAAACACATTCCCCTGTTGACAAGGGATAAATTAGGAGTTTGGGATTAATATATATGCATTATACACCCTACTATCTAAAATAGATAACCGATAATGACATGTTGTGTAGCATAGGGAACTCCATTCACTGTTTTGTGATAACCTATAAGGGAAAAGAATCTGAAAAAGAATATATATATATATGTTTATTCTATGACTGAAAATATATATACATACACACACGTGTATGTACATATATATGTATATGACTGAATCACTTTGCCATACACCTAAAACACATTGCAATCAACTATACTTCAATAAAAAAATAAAATTGCAAAAATTGTATCTATAAAAATCTTATCTAAAATATATATCTCCAAAATTTTGTGTAGCATAGGGAACTCCATTCACTGTTTTGTGATAACCTATAAGGGAAAAGAATCTGAAAAAGAATATATATATATATGTTTATTCTATGACTGAAAATATATATACATACACACACGTGTATGTACATATATATGTATATGACTGAATCACTTTGCCATACACCTAAAACACATTGCAATCAACTATACTTCAATAAAAAATAAAATTGCAAAAATTGTATCTATAAAAATCTTATCTAAAATATATATCTCCAAAATTTACAAAAAAAGCTCATGTGGCTCAATGTCAAAAACAACAACACAACCCAATCAAAAAATGTGCAGAAGACCTAAATAGACATAATTCAAAACTACAATGAGATATCATCTCATACCACTCAGAATGGCTATCATCAAAAAATCTACAAACAATAAGTGATGGAGAGGGTGAGGAGAAAACCAAACCCTTCTGTTATTGGGAATGTAAATTGGTTTAGTTACTATGGAGAAAAGTATGGAGGTGCCCTAAGAAACTAAAAATATAGCTATCATATGATATAGCGATCTTGCTCCTGAGCATATATCCACAGAAAAACATGGATCAAAGGATTCACGCACCTCAATGTTCATAGCAGCACTGTTGACAATAGCCAAGACTTGGAAGCAAACTAAACGTCTGCCTGGCAGAAGACGGCTGCTTTGAAAAACAGACACAGCTTCTCTAGAAAGTCAGACCTTCCTCTTCTGCAGGTGTGTGGGTACTGAGGAGGAAACAGCAAGAACGTTTCTGTGTGTCCAGAGAACTTTTAGGGTTGCTCATTCCTTCACCATCTTGAATTTGCAACTGGGCAGAAATGTCCTTCAAATGAGACTGAAACAGGGGCAGGTCCCAAAGCAGAACCATCGTGTATTAGAGAGAATTTTCAAGCCTCTCTTAGTCATTTGCATTTTCAAGAGAGCAGCACCAGTAAAACTGGCTCTTCCTTGAAAATAAGATGTGGTACACACACACACACACACACACACACTCACACACTGGAATATTACTCAGCCTAAAAAAGAATGAAATAATGCCATTTGCAGCAACATGGATGGGCCTAGAGATTGTCATACTGAATGAAGTAAGTTAGACAGAGAAAGACAAATATCCCATGATACCACTTACATATGGAATCTAAAAGGTATGATACAAACCAACTTATTTATAAAACAGAAACAGACTCACAGACTTAGAGAATGAACTTTTTAATGGTTACCAGGTTAAGAGTTGGCAGGAGGGCTAAATTTGGAGTTTGGGACTGACATGTACACACTGCTGTATTTAAAACAGATAACCAACAATGATCTACTGTATAGCACAGGGAACACTGCTCAATATTTTGTAATAATCTAAATAAGAAAAGAATTTGAGAAAGAGTAGATGCATGCATATGTATAACTGAATCAGCTTGCTATACGCCCGGAACTAACACAACACTGCAAACCAAGTATACTGCAATAAAATTAAAAACTAAGTAAAAGGCACCATCCATTTAATGATCGCTTTGAATTCTACTGTATAGCACAGGGAACACTGCTCAATATTTTGTAATAATCTAAATAAGAAAAGAATTTGAGAAAGAGTAGAGGCATGCATATGTATAACTGAATCAGCTTGCTATACGCCCGGAACTCATACAACACTGCAAACCAAGTATACTGCAATAAAATTAAAGACTAAGTAAAAGGCACCATCCATTTAATGATCGTTTTGAAAGGCTAAAGATAAATGTTCTATTAACTATTTAAAGAATGAAAACAACAAAAAACCATGTTCTCCTTACCTTACATCCTCGACCCCTCCATCATGAGGTGATACGCCAGTGCCCTTGCCCTCGTTTGCTTCATTCCAACCCCATGTGATGCTGTTCTTTACTCTTGAACATGCCAGGCTGTCACTTTCTGAAAGTCTTTGCCCTGGACTTCCGGTTGGTCACAAGGCTGCCGCTTTCAGCTTATTCAGGTCTCACCTTTAATATTACATTCTCCCTAGGTCACCTTGAACTGCAGCTAAAGTGACTTGACCCCCATGTCCTAGTAACTCTTTATCTCATGGTTTATTTTTGTTTGTTCAGAATTTTATTACTATGTAATATCTTACATATTTCTTTGTTTACTAATTAATATTCAGTGTCTCACAATCAGAAGGTATACTCCTAGATGGTAGGGTTTTGTTTGGCACTTAATGCCCAGAGCCTAAAACAATGACTGGCTTAATTAATATTGGATTGCTTAATACTTGATAACAACAATGGCAATGTCTGTTCTTTTAATCAACTCCTATCAATACATAGTATTTTCACATCATATGTTGCATATGAAGGCTCAGAAAAGAAATGACTCCCTAACAGGCATGATTTTCTGGAGAATAGAAAAGAGAGTGGGTACAGGCTTATACTATGTTTTTAAAGCTATGATTTTTCCAGTAGTCATGTATGGGCTTCCCTGGTAGCTCAGTCAGTAAAGAGTCCGTTTGCTTGCAGGAGACCTGGGTTTGATCCCTGGGTCGGGAAGATCCCCCAGAGAAGGAAATGGCAAACCACCCAGTACCCTTGCCTAGAAAATCCTGTGAATAGGGAAGCCTGGTGGGCTGCAGTCCAAGGGATCGCGAAGAGTCGGGCATGACTGAGCAACTAGCACACACACACAGTCTTATAACCTTTGGGTCAATAGTAAAGCACTGTCTGTCATGTGGAGGAGTGACTCCAAGGTCAAGTCACTTTGACAGGATCAATAAATAGGTATTAGGAGATACTAACATAGGCTTACAAAAACTACAAAAGAGAAGCCCCAAATTGCCATCAATCTTTCCCTCTTATAAAACGAATGATGCCCTCTTGTTGAGAGAGGTGCTAAGTCAGTCTATAAAACACACATCTTGGGTAGAAAGGGCAATGGAAGATAGGAGAAAAGGAAAGCTGTAACAGCGGTAACAGAGGAGAAATGTTTCAGGGGTTGGATGGTGATGCAACAGCGGCTGCACACTGAGGGAAAAAGATGGGAGAGGAAAGACATTTCTCAGGTCTGGATGGATAATGTGTCTAGCTGCTGCTAAGTCACATCAGTTGTGTCGAACTCTGTGCAACCCCAGAGACGGCAGCCCACCAGACTCCCCCGTCCCTGGGATTCTCCAGGCAAGAACACCGGAGTGGGTTGCCATTTCCTGCTCCAATGTATGAAAGTGAAAGTGAAGTCGCTCAGTCCTGTCCGACTCTTAGTGACCCCATGGACTGCAGCCTACCAGGCTCCTCTGTCCATGGGATTTTCCAGGCAAGAGTACTGGAGTGGGTTGCCATTCCCTTCTCCAATGTGTCTAGCTATGGACACATTATTTGGGTCACTTTTAATGCTGTTGAGTGGAGAATAGAATTCTTTTCTCATTACTTTTTTTGCCAGTTTGTGGCATGTGGAATCTTTGTTCCTCAACCAGGAATTGAACCCACATCCCATGTAGTTGGGCACAGTCTTAACCACTGGAGTGCCAGGGAAGTCCATTTCTCATTGCTTCTGGATATTGATTATATTCATATTTTTTAACATAAAGTCCCTCTGTGACTGAACCACCGGGTCCCTGAATTATAATGGTTACATTAAAAATACAACTTTAAAACAGCTGACTGAGAATGGAGAATTTTTTTTTTCTTCCATTAGTAGCTTATCATTTGAAATTTAAGCAGAACCAAAAGACCGTTTGCTGGAGACTAAAGTATAAGTTATTTGCTAAAGTCTGATTCAACTCTCACCAGACCTTGACTCTAGTCTACTGCCAGGGAGAAAGAGCTTCTGGGAGGAGAACAGAAGGGACCTTTACATGTTCTTACAGACAGACTCTGGGATGAAAGGTGGCCAATTTGGGTATGGAAATGGGTACAGCAATAGGACACTGTTTCTGTTTTCCCATCTAGAATTTCCTGCTGAATGACCTGCAGGGTGAAGAAAACAGAGGTGCAAGGAGAGATGAGGAGCATGGGATTAGTTCTGGCCAGGCTTGGATGTGTGACCTCAGGTTGGTTTGTGTGCATGCTATCCTGCCACCTGCATGCAGGGGAGTGATACTTTCTGTATGTACAAAAAGGATAGTCTGTTTGCAGATTCTAACCTCAGCAAAAATGGTCCCTGGAATGAACTGAGCAGGCAAACAGGTGATGAACCAAATGCAATGAACAGATGAGAAGGGCATTGGATTGCAGAGGTGCCTTGTGACCTCGTGAGTGTCCCTTCCCTCTCTGGACCTCACGACATTTATATGTGAACGAAGAGGACTAGACAAGACATTCAGCCAGCGTTCCTCCCTTGGATATTCCTCTGGTTAGCAAAACTGCGGGTCAGTATGCTTTTGCTCTTGCATAATCCTCAGAAACTTGAAACTTAGAATAAAATTGGAATACAGAAATAAGGCAGAAGACAGCAGCAATAGAGAAACAAAAAGAACTGGACAAGAAAGGTATCAATTAGAGTGTGGAAAATCATTAATTTGCTCAGGGAAAGAAAGTATTATTTAAAAAAAAAAACTTAGCAGATTTTCTTCTGCTAACAAATATTTCTGAGAGGTGAGGAACTGTAGATGAGAAATCTCTTTTTTCCCCTTATTTCTTACTCTTCACGGCTGGTCTGAAAATTGGACCTTCTTTAATGACACACGAGGCTCTCCACGATCTGCCCTGTCTTTGCTGCTTTATCTCTCCATAATCCTTGCTGATCTTCCATTACCATGGCCACTTCAGACTCTCTTACTTTGCACTTTACTATCTGTATTAGTTTGCTCAGGCTGCTATAGCAAAATACCACAGCCTGGGTGGCTTAAACAACAGAAATTTATTCTTCACAGTTCTAGAGCTTAAGATGCTGGCTGTCCAAGATGAAGGTGCAGGCAGGTTTGGCTTCTCCTGAGACCTTTCTCCCTAGCTTGCAGATGGCTGCCCTTTCACTGTGTCCTCAGGCAACCTTTTCTCAGTACACAGGAATCCCTGGCATCTCTCCCTCTTCTTATAAGGACACCACTCGTGTCAGAACACAACCCCACCTTAGTGGCCTCATGTAACTTGATCATCTCTTTAAAGGCCCTATCTCCGATATAGTCACATTCTGAGGTACAGGAGATTAGAGCTTCGGTATATGAATTTCGGGACATGATTCAGCCCCTTTCACCATCTCATGGACTTGGTTCAAGTTCCTGCCTCCTAGAATGTCGTATCGCCTTTTCTTTCAAAATCCTATGCATCCTTTAATTCCATCTAAAAAAGCTTTCCTCTTTTCCTTTCTTCACTTATCACCCCCTCTCTCTGTAACTAGCTTTTCTTTTAATTGAAGAAGTAACACTTGTATACAGTATGCTAACAAAAACATAAAAATGCTATCCTGTAGATGATAAAACTCTTTCATACCCCAAGTTCCCCATCCAGAGTGCCCCTCTGCAAGCAAACGGTTAATACCAGTTTGGAGAGTCTCTTATCCCATCCATGATACCCACATCCTGGCCATTAGACTACACTGCTTAGAGGGAAGAGATAATTCTAAGTGAGGGGTGGGCAAGGACATCAGAGACTGCTGAATATCCTCTTATACAAGGTCCTTCCCAACCCCTGAAGATTAGATCGGCCCATTAGCAGGGGACTGAGAGCAGCCTGGAGCTTCATGATTCATGCAGACTTGGATTTGAATACAAGCACTAGAATTTACAAGTTGCATACTTTGGACAAAGTGTTTCCATCCCTTCAGGCCTCTGTTTGCTTGACTATAAAGTAGGGACAATCATTATACCTTCTCTACCTGTGGGATGGAAAAAGAGACTGCTTCTGGAATGCCGTGTGAATGGCCAGCAGCAATGCTGCAGAAATGGCCTTTCTTTGCAGAAATAGCCTTTCTTTCCATCGACCTCTGTGCCTCTGCAGGACTCCAAGACTTCGCCGGGGCTTCTGCAGGCTGACTGTTCTCAGCCAGTCCCGTGGTTCCAGGGCCCAGGTAGGTGTAGACTTACATCTTTGAAGACCCCACTGATTCTAACTATGTACCTATTTAGGCAGTAAATAAACACTCGAATCAATTAAAAACTGAATCTCTCTGGCACACAAAAAGCAAAGTGTTTTGTGGCAGAAAGACATGGGAGAGTAACCCAGTTCTGTCATCTAATTGAGCTGTGGCCTCAGGCAAGTCATTTAAGCCGCTTTCATCCGCAGGTTTCTTATCTGTAGAGTGTGGGTGGCCATCTCTACCTCATGAGACTTGTGGGAGGGAAACAGAAGCCCAGAGCTGCTGCAGGACAATCATAGAATGAGGAGGACATTTCTTACCAGTTTTTGCTTTCCCTTCCCTGTGAAATTCCCCCTTTAGGTACATAGCCTCCCTGTGGCCCCTATTTGTGTCTCCTCCTTATCCTGAGAGCTCACTGGGCTGGAGGGAAGATAAGAAACTAAAGTGTGTGCAAATATTGTCAGAGTTACTCTTTCCTGAAGTTCTGGCAGTTTGAAACTGCCTTGCTGAAATTCTCTGTTACATTGTCATTGACTTGTGTGAGTCATCTCTGTGGTAATCATTAGAGAAAGCCTCACAGGATAATTTATTTAATGATGTAATCCATATCGTTCTGCTGTCTTCCTAATATACAGTCAGCAACTGAGCAGCAGGACATCGGCAATTTGTGATTCTTTTGGATCCACTGAGCATCTTCTGTGCAGTATTTAACTATAGTGTCCAGTTGTCTGGCAAAGAGTCAGACACGACTGAGCAACGTTTCTTCCTTCCTTCCTTCATTTGATATTCCAGAACCTCCAAAATTTGAGGTTTTAACTGAGATCTATTCAGGATATAGGGGCTTCTGATTCAGTGGTAAGGAATCCACCTATCAATGCAGGAGACATGGGTTTGATCCCTGAGTCAGGAAGATCCCCTGGAGAAGGAAATGGCAACCCATTCGAGTATTCTTGCCTGGAAAATTCCATGGATGGAGGAGCCTGGTGGGGAAAGCACCTTGGACAGCAAAAAGATCAAACTAGTCAATCCTAAAGGAAATCAACCCTGAATATTCATAGGAAGGACTGATGTTGAAGCTGAAGCTCCAATACTTTGGTCATCTGATGAAAAGAGCTGAATCATTGGAAAAGACCCTGATGCTGGGTAAGATTGAGGGCAGGAGGGAAAGGAGGTGACAGAGGATGAGATGGCTGGATGGCATCACTGACTCAACGGACATGAGTTTGAGCAAACTGGGAGACAGTGAAGGGCAGGGACGCCTGGCATGCTACAGTCCATGGGGTTGCAAAGAGTTAGATATGACTTAATGACTGAACAACAACAACAAATGGGAAAGCATGTCATGCAGTTACTCTCTGATCCCATCGTATGTCCCCATCTCCCAGATTATATTCTGAATTATTGCTGTTGTTTAATCACTAAGTCATGTCCGACTCTTTACAACTCCGGGAACTATAGCACGCCAGGCTCCTCCATCTATGGAATTTCCCAGGCAAGAATACTCAAATGGGTTACCATTTCCTTCCCCTGGGATCTTCCTGACTCAGAGATCAAACCCATGTCTCCTGCACTGGTAAGTGAATTCTTTACCACTGAGCCCCCTAGGCAGCCCGTATATCTTGAATAGATCTCAGTTAAAAACAGAGAGATCAACCTTGAAGTACTAGTCAGGCAGGCCACCAGCAGCCTTGCGGTAAGTGTGTGAGCAGGCAAATAGATTTAAAAGGAGGAGACAAGGTTTTTCCAGGACAGTGGTTCTTAGACATTGTAGTCTCAGGATTTCTTCACATTTGTAAAAATTATTGTTCATGTGGATTATATATACCAATAGTTATCACACTAGAAATTGTATAAAGAAGTTAAATTGTTGTGAGTTTATTTAAAAATAGCAATAATAAGCTGTTACCATCAGCACATTAATAATATACATCATGTGGCCTCTGGAAAACTCCATTTTACATTTAAGAAAGAATAAAAGTGAAAAGTCAGTTAATGCCAGTATTATTATAAAAGGTTGATCTCATGAACCTCCAAAATGGGTTTTGAGGACCTTTGAGAGCCACTGGTCCAGACAAGGACACTGGAGGTTAAAGGGCTGAGAGAGAGGGAAAGAGAGAATGTGTTTCTGTGTTTATGTGGTATACATGAATCTTTCTCTCTTTTGGTAATAATGATAGCACATTGTTTACTTTGAATTAGATACTATGCTAATTCACAGTTATTATTTCATTTAATCTCCATAACAACTCATAAGAGGCAATACTATTATCACATGGATTTTAGAGACTGAGAAGCAAGACAGATTTTAGAGAGGTTAAAACTCAAAGTGAGGCCAAATTTTCATGACGAATATCAGAAAAGAACAAATCAGGTTTCTAATGCAAACCTTTGTGAGGTATATGCTAAAGCATGTAGATAGAAAACCAAAAGACTTGAGGAATACTCGCCTACAAAAACTTCCAGGTTAAAGTTATTTAACCCTGGAGGATGACAAGAATAACTTCCTGGTTAGGTTCTAGGGAGATGGGGGCAGTAGTGGATGCTGTCATGTGCTGTCCACAGCCTCCTCAGAGCTAAGTCACCCAGGATTAACTGCTGACTGCTGTCAATGAGTTCCTCTCTGGGAATGATTCTCAAAAAGAGGGCTGTTGACTATGGTAGTACGGAGAGTCCTCAAAAGCTAGGAATAAAACTACCATATGACCCACAGTCCCACTATTAGGCATATTCCCTGAGGAAACCAAAATTGAAAAAGGTACAAAGATACCCCAATGTTCATTGCAGCACTATTTACAATAGCTAGGACATGGAAGTAACCTAGATGCCCACTGATAGATAAATGGATAAAGAAGTGGGTACATATATACAATGGAATATTAGTCACAAAATGGAGCACATCTGAGTCAGTTCTAATGAGGTGGATGAACCTAGAGCCTATTACACAAAGTGAAGTAAGTCAGAGAGAGAAAAACAAACATTGTATATTAACACACGTGTGTGTAGATATATATATATATCTGTGTGTGTATACATGGAATCTAGAAAGATGGTCCTGATGAACCTATTTGCAGGCCAGCAATGGAGACACAGACATAGAGAACAGGCTTATGGACAAGGGTGCAGGGAAGGAAGGAGAGGGTGAAACGAATGGAGAGAGTAACATGGAAACATATATGCTACCGTATATAAAGTAGATAGCCAATGGGAATTTGCTATAAGACTCAGAGAACTCAAACCAGAGCTCTGCAACATCCTGAAGCGGGGAAAGGGGTGTGAGGTGGGAGGGAAGTTTAAGGAGGGAACATATGTATAGCCGTGACTGACTCCTGTTGATATATAGCAGAAACCAACACAATACTGTAAAGTAATTATTCTTCAATTAAAAATAAATAAATTTACCTGTATATATAAAATGAGGGCTGTTAGTCCAAGGTTACACCGATTCCCCTGAGGCAGTTCAAAGCCAGGGCTAATTAGCAGTTATATAAAAGCCCTTACCACAAGGCAGGACTATTCTGAAAGGACATCCAATTGCAGATATCCCCAGAAGATCTGAGGGGGCCTTTCCTGCTTGTGCATTACTGTCCAATACCTCCCTTGGCCCAGGCCTGCTGCCTTCATTCCCCGGAAGGTGGTCCTGAGGGCACTTCTCAATCAATATCCTGCCACCAAATCTCCTTTTCAGAGTCTATTAACCAGAGAACTAATCTGAGACAAATTCCCAAGTTTCCACCATTCAGAATAGTTCACTCCAATTCCTTTTTAAGTATTAGGTCTCTGTAGGGTTAATACTAAGCCTCTTTAAACTCCACAACCGATAGAATAGTCCTGATTTACGCTTATCCATCCTTCCAGCGATAGTCTTTTCATTTCAGGTTGGACACTTTAGATTTCGACAGTTGTTTCTATGAGTGGAAATCGGCCTGCCTGATATCCATGCACTCTTATTAGTTTATCATGTGGAACTTTTCAGATCCACCCTTTCATTCTTGCATGATGGGCTGCACACACATTACAATCCGGGTGGATATATGGGAACCTCATCAGTCAGCAAGCTAGAAGAGACAGCATTTTAGGTGCTTCCTCATCCCAAGGTTTTCTGATTTTAGGAAAGTTTTTCTGGTACACTGTTCATAATAGACAGTCCTCCCACTTTCCAATCTCTACCTTCCATGCAGACTTGGATGCCTCATGCCATGAAGAGGTGATAGCCTAACAAACTTCCTTCTGACTCTTCTTCTGTTTTCTGTTATAGTCCAACAGGGCTTGGAGATATAAGGCCACTTAGTTTCATGGTTTTCAGTTTAACCTCAGATACTGTCTTTCTTGTGAACCAACTTACTTTTGTGCAGTCTCATCTTCCCTGCTGTGCTCTGGAAGTGGGACAATTTCCAGTGTTATTTTTAATCACGTAGCACTCAGGGAGATAATGATATTGATTAAAATATGAGTCTAAGAAAGGTAATGCGCTTGGAGAAGGATACACGGAAGAACTGTCTTAACTCCAAAACTCCACTAGGTGGCATTTCATTAAAGCAGTACTGCTACTGTGCTTATTAGAGGTAATTGTGCATGATATTGTTCTTAAAGGGATACTAGTAAACTCCTCAAAGACTTAAATGTCCACATTTCCATAGTAGAGTGAGGATTCTAAAACAAAAGTGTGTTTTATTTTTTAAGATAAAATACCCAGATCCATGCCTGGCAAATTTAGTACAGCCTGAGAGTCCCTTGGACTGCAAGGAGATCAACCAGTCCATTCTGAAGGAGATCAACCCTGGGATTTCTTTGGAGGGAATGATGCTGAAGCTGAAACTCCAGTACTTTGGCCACCTCATGCAAAGAGTTGACTCGCTGGAAAAGACTCTGATGCTGGGAAGGATTGGGGGCAGGAGGAGAAGGGGATGATAGAGGATGAGATGGCTGGATGGCATCACTGACTCGATGGACGTGAGTCTGAGTGAACTCCGGGAGATGGTGATGGACAGGGAGGCCTGGCGTGCTGCGATTCATGGGGTCGCAAAGAGTCGGACACGACTGAGTGACTGAACTGAAAGAGAGAATGGAGACTCAAGATTTTTAACCTGGATTCCAATATTAATTTACTTATGTGACCTTGTGCAAGTTCGGAGAAGGCAGTGGCACCCCACTCCAGTACTCTTGCCTGGAAAATCCCATGGACGGAGGAGCTTGGTAGGCTGCAGTGTATGGGGTTGCTAAGACTCAGACAAGACCGAGTGACGTCAGTTTCACGCATTGGAGAAGGAAATGACAACCCACTCCAGTGTTCTTGCCTGGAGAATCCCAGGGATGGGGGTGCCTGGTGGGCTGCCATCTATGAGGTCTCACAGAGTCTGACACGACTGAAGTGACTTAGCAGCAGCAGCAGCAGCAGCAGTGCAAGTTATTTTCCCTCTCTGGGCTGATTTCTTCTTTCATATAAGGGAAGAGAGCAAACTAGACAATCTTCTAAGGTCTTTTTACTTCTACTACTCATAATTCAATTTCATTCACTAATGTGTTTAAAGGATAAGCTTAATCACTTTAATGAAGATAAAACTCAACAGTTGATTTGTTTATAAAATACTTACTATGAAACATTATTGTGATTTTAGGCAATTCTAATTTTTATTGTTGAACACCTGTTAGAGGCAGTTTTTCCTCACATTGAGTTTCAGAATCTTTTATCTCAAGCCAAACAGTTTCAGTGGTCAACAACATTTTTTCTACCCTTTCAAGGCACTGTGGAATGAGCATCTTTGAAACTTAGAAAACTCATCTCGGAGAGCAACAGAGATCTTCACAGATTATTATCAGCATTAGACAGGAGAAGTGCACTCAACAGTCTTGTCCAGTTCTCCTGAAGAATCCTCTTTAAAGTTTCCATTTTCCAGATTGCTTTTACCTGAATTATAGCAGATGCCACTAAACAGAGGCTTATAATATTGCACAATGTCATATAATTTTGTCTCCATCTTTCAACCTCTAAACCTTAATAAAACAGAAGGGGCAGTGTCTTCAGAACCTAAGCCCCTGTGGACCTGTGGATTCCATCTCAGAGGAAGGCAGCTTTAACTCTCTGAGAGGATTACTGCTCTCCTATGGACATTGAATAATGCTGCATTGATTCCATGGTTTGAAATCCGTGTCTTCCTCACTTTCACTGCTCCCTTACCCCAGAGTCACAGAACTTAGGGCTACTGAGGTCAGAAAGAACTTGGCTGGTTGCCTGGCTCTATGTTTTTCAATGGGTGTTCCATGAAACAAGAGCCACTGTGGGGAAAAAAAAAGGGGGGGAGTTTTTTTTTTTTTTTTTTTTTTTTGTCAAATAAGCTTTAGGAAGGTTGCAAAGAATTGTTATAGAGTACATCAGCATTTTAACTCTCTGGTGTTTTCTACAGTAAAGGGACTTGTTCATAGAACCCTTTGTTTGGCAAATCTATGAAATGTCTTTTTACAGCTTCCCAGATGGTGCTAGTTAGTGGTAAAGAACCTGCCTGGCAATGCAGGTTAGACTTAAGAGGTTCGTATTTGATCCCTGGGTTGGGAAGATCCCTTGGAGGAGGGCACAGCAACCCACTCCATGGACAGAGGAGCCTGGCAGGCTGAAGTCCTTAGGATTGCACAGAGTCGGACACGACTGAAGTGACAGCATACAACATGAAATGCTTTGGAGAGACAGAGCTAATTTAACCATTTTATGTTATGAATAATGCAGAAACAGTTCTTTCAAGAATAAAGTCAAAGAGAAAACTCTAACTTTAAGAGATACAAGCACCCCAATGTTAATCGCACAATATTTACAAAAGTCAAGACATGCAAGCAACCTAAATGTTCATTGACAGATGAATGGATAAAGATGTGGTACAAATATGCAATAGAATACTACTCAGTAATAAAAAAGAAAGAAACAATACCATCTGCAGCAACACTGAGATTATCATACTAAGTGAAATAAGTCAGAGAAAGAGAAATAACTTCTGATATCATTTATATGTGGGATCCAAAAAATGATACAAATGAATCATTTACAAAACAGAAAGAGACTCACAGGCACCAAGCTTATGGTTACCAAAGGGGAAAGAAATAAGTTGGAATTTGAAATTAACAGATACAGCCTACTATATATAAAACAGATAAACAATAAGGACCTACTGTATAGCACAAGGACCCGTATTCAATATCTTGTAATAATATACGATGGAAAAAATCTGAAAAAGAATATATATATATATAAATAAACTAAATCACTTTGCTGTAATGTGAAACACTGTAAGTCAACAATATTTCAATTAAAAAATAAAAACTAAAAAAGAATAACATGGGAAGTTCCATCACCATATGTAAAACAGATAGCCAGTGGGAATTTGCTGTATAGCTCGGGAAACAAACAGCAGCTCTGTATCAACCCAGAGGGGCGGGATGGGAAGGAAGATGAGAGGGAGGTTCACAAGGGACGGGACATATATATACCTATGGCTGATTCATGCTGAGGTTTGACAGAAAACAACACAATTCTGTAAAGCAATTACCCTTCAATCAATAAATAATAATAATAAAAAAGGATAAAGTCAAGAATTTAGTCACACTAAAAATGTAGGGAGGCACTGGACTCAGAACACCGGCTTTCAGCTCTGTGATTTTTCCCCATACATTTCAATTGCAGATCCAAATCTAGAAAATCCTCTACAGTTTCTCAGAATGAAATATGAATTGCACACATTTTAAAACAAAAATGGCCCCAGACAATGTTACTTACTGTTATTTTACTAGTGAGCAAAGAAAGACAGAGAGGTTACGTAAGAGGCTGGGTGACTTCTCAAGATCATACAACTAAGTACCAGCAGAACTAGAGATGAGAGGTGAATGTGCTTAATGTCTATCTAGCTATAGTATGCATACTTATGTCTTTTGTCCACATTAACCTGTGCCTTTGAATTAAGAATGAAAATTATGTCTGTCATTCTGTACGTGTGTTATTCTCAACCATTAAAAAATTCAGTTGAATGAACTTGCTCCTTTTGCCTTAGTGGAAGGTGACGGTAGTACAGATAGGTTTTGATGGCACTATTTTGACAGGGAAGAACTAATAAAAATAAATATCAGAATGAAAAATGTCAAATGCATAACTTTGAACTCATGTTCTTTAAAGTTTGGCTTGGCTTATACCAACCAAATTAGTGAGAAATTATGTTCTTAAAATTAAAACAAAACAAAACAAAACACCTAATTATAGCCCTGGGTAGCAGTGACAAAGGGCCCAAATATTAAAGATAATAATAATTATAGAAATACAGGCAGACAAAACATTCACTAAGGATTTGTGCAGTGCCAGACACTATGCTAAGGACCCATATACATCTAATCTTTGCAATAACTCTACAAGGTAGGCGTGCTCATTTCACGGATGTTCAAGCTAAAGCTCAGGAAGGTTTAACAGATTGGTAAAAGGTCACACAGTAGCAAGTGGGAGAAAAAGGATCTGAACTTATGAAGTCAGTTTCTAGAGTCAGTGTCCTTAACTAATTTATAATTTTTATGCCACACTGAAAAGCAAATCTGAAAATATCATAAGGAAATGTCTTCCTTCTTTGAGAGCCCTCTTGCTCAGCAGGAAATGTGAATCCTTATCCTTCCCTCCATTTATGTTAGTGAGTTCATTGCTAGCCACTCCCTAGATAAGACTGTATTGCCTTTTATTTCGAGAACCTCTTAAAGAATGAATATAAGCAGAGACATCAATTTGCCCACAAAGATCCGTACAGTCAAAGCTATGATTTTTCTAGTAGTCATGTATGGATGTGAGAGATGGACCATAAAGAAGGTTGGGAGCTGAAAATTGATGCTTTCCAATTGCAGTGCTGAGGAAGACTTTTGAGATTTCCTTGGACAGGAAGAAGATCGAATCAGTCAATTCTAAAGAAAATCAGCCCGGAATATTCATTGGAAGGACTGATGCTGAAGCTGAAGCTAACAAATACTCTGGCCACCTGATGTGAAGAGCTGACTCATTGTAAAAGACTCTGATGCTGGGAAAGATTGAGAGCAGGAAGAGAAGGAGGTGATAGAGGATGAGATGGTTGGATGGCATCACTGACTCAATGGACATGAGTTTGAGCAAACTGTAAGAGACAGTGAAAGCCAAGGAAGCCTGGCATGCTGATGTTCATGAGGTCACAAAGAGTCAGACACAACTTGGTGAATGAACAATGAAGCATTTCTTGTTTCATATATAATGGAATTACATGGCTTGGACAAGGAACTGCGCTGAAAGCAAATTTCCCTGCTCTGAGAAGAAAGAGTTTGCCAAACAAGAAAAAAAAAAAAAAAAGATGTTGATAAAATGACCTTAAGTGTAGTCTGCATAAGAAAACTGGTCTATCAAAAAGTATTTGTCTGATTTCATCTGTACAAGGTACCTCGAATAGTCAAATTCATAGAGTCAGAATGTACACATGGAGATATCAGTGGGGATGAGGAGCTAGTGTTTAATGTGGACTGAGTTTCAGTTTGGGAAAGTGAAAATTCAGGAGATGGATTATAATGAGAATTGCACCACAAAGTGAGTGCACTTAGTGCCACGGAACTGTATTGTTAAAATAGCAGGTTTTATATTATGTGACTTTTACTGCAATTAAAAAAACATGGTCTACTATAAGCTGGCAGTTTTCCAAAATATGCTCATATCCAAGATGCTGGTTCATCTAAACGTCCCCCGTAACAACCTTTGTTTGCTTTCTCTTACGACCAAGGTGATGGTAGAAGCTCCCTTGCCTTTTGGAGAACAACCAGCCCTTGTTTAAATGGCTGGTTCCATGGCTCAGGGAAGGCTGAAGTGTCAACAAAATTTCTAGGAGTTTCAGGAGCTTGCTTCCTCCTGGTGACTTCTGTCTTGAGGTCTGCAGCCATTGTGGCGTTGGCCTATTCTCCTCTTTCCAGGGAAATAAAGCTACTCCCATTTTGTGAGTTAGATCACTTTACCGAACATTTGGAGGGTCAAAGGGGAGAGCATACACTGTGTCCTGCAAAGCCTTCTGCCGCCTCTGCCCTCCCCTGCCCTCCCTTCCCCCCTCCCCTGCCCTCCCTTCTCCCCTCCTCTCTACCTGCCCTCTCCTCTTTCCCTCTTAGGAAGAAATTTCCTTTCCTGCCACTAGCAGGTTGCTCTGTCCTTCTCTGAAGGCTCCCTGTGAGCTGACATGCATTCCCCACAGCCACTCAATGACCCAAAGAGAGCCTCTCATGGCATTCTTCCAAGGTATGTGCTTTGCTCTGTAATAAATTCTGTAGCATTCCCCTGAGAATAAATTTTTCTCTACTTGCTGTAACCATATGTGCTTGAAAATAGAAAAATCATGTCTTTTCTTTTAAATTCTGTGCTTTTGACTGCTCACCAATGCACTCAACCTATTCTTCCTGCTTATTTAATGCTAATACTTTGCAAAGAAAATGTTTCTATTTTTAAAAAAATACTATGCTTCTAAGTCATCTCTTATCTCATGTCTCCTTGCCATTCTTATAAGAGGAGAGTAGCATTAGATGTTGCTTAATTTTCTTTAAAGATGAACAAAAAAAAATGAGACCCAGGGAGGTAAAACAGGTTGTCAGAATTCAACCTGTCACGTGTCTGGCACCAGCACCCATGTTCTTTCTGGATGTACTCCTTCTCATGTGACATGCTTTCTCCAATAACACAGCTTAGAGAATCATAGGTTTCAGTGGTATGTATACACAGCAGTAAAGTCTGCAGTGCAGTTCTGGGGCTGGTGAAAATGTTACTCATTCAGTCAAGTTTGACCCTTTGCAACCCAGTGGACTATAGCTTGCCAGGGTCTTCTGTCCATAGGATTCTTCAGGCAAGAATACTGGAGTGGGTTGCCATTTCTTCTCCAGGGGAACTTCCTAACCCAGGGATAGAATCTGGGTCTCCTCCTTTGCAGGCAGATGCTGTAGCCCACCACAAACAGAGAGAAAGATTAGACAAAGGGAGCAAAGACAAAGACAAAAAAAAAGTCTTCATCATTACCAGTCATCCATGGGCTTTGGTTAAGTTGCCTGGAAGCAACTTTTCTTCATCTTGCAGGAGGCATGTGCCTTTAAATTTAGTCAGATCATGATTCAAGTTGAAATAGCTTCCTTTTGCTCTTGGGTCAAGATTCAAACTTCTGTACATGCCCTGGCTCTTTTTCTTCCTCCACTGAGTTACCTGTTCCCTCCTTTGATCAACTCCAGACAGCTGGCTTCTTTGCATGTCTGCAAATAAGCTGTGCTACCTTCTGTCCCAGGCTCCCTCCACATGCTCCAGTCTCCGAGCCTAAAATTACATCCTCTCATCCCACATGCCACCTTTCCACCTGGTCGACTTCTTTTGGTTCTACAATTTGCATTTATTTGTCTTCTCTTTTGAAAAGCTCTTCCCACCAGCCTGTCTTGAAGACTTCCCCCCATTTTGCCCTATTTGTATTGATATTATTTTTTACAGTCTCTTATTCCCATGAACCCTTGTTAACATAGTTCCTGGCACATAATAAGCTTTCAATAAAAAATTCTGTATGAGTGAACGAATGAATGAGCAAAGCAGCATGGAAGATACACTTTTCTGCCTGTGCTCAGCTCATATATTTGCCCACCGCCCAAATGCCTGGTAGACTCCCCAGTCGTGCATGTATTAAGGTAAACCAGGGTTTGCGCTGACAGAGGCTCTGCCATCTGACACTTAAAATGGAATGCAAAGTTGTCTGGGAGGCAGGTTTGGAGGACTATAACTGAGCACAGCCTTTGTCTTTGGCAAACCTTCTTATCTACCACCTTCCAGAATCTCCTTAAGGCTGCCCAACATGTTCTGCACCCAATATATCATGATGACCCTTTAAGGTGCCAGGTCAGCGGTATTAAAACATGCATGGTCCTCCATCCTGCTGTGGTCCCAGTGATTGCCAGGCCCTGATATTGCAATTTCTGAAAGAACTGCAAGGACTCTTTGGATTAATAGCTGAATTTAATCTGTTTGTTTATCATGAATTGAGATGGCCAATCTGCCTATTTCCTCCTAAAAGGGAAAACATTTGTTAAATTATACGTTAGAATGCTTATTCCAATTCCCCTCAAACTTAAGAGCCCACACAAGCCTGAAAAATCCCTGAACTTACCAGTCTTACTGTTCAGTCAGTTCAGTTCAGTCACTCAGTCGTGTCCGACTCTTTGTGACCCCATGAATTGCAGCATGCAAGGCCTCCCTGTCCATCACCAACTCCTGGAGTTTACCCAAACTCATGTCCATCAAGTCAGTGACGCCATCCAGCCATCTCATCCTCTGTCATTCCCTTTTCCTCCTGCCCCCAACCCTTCCCAGCATCAGGGTCTTTTCCAATGAGTCAACTCTTCGCATGAGGTGGCCAAAGTACTGGAGTTTCAGCTTTAGCATCATTCCTTCCAAGGAACACCCAGGGCTGATCTCCTTCAGTGGACTGGCTGGATCTCCTTGCAGTCCAAGGGACTCTCAAGAGTCTTCTCCAACACCACAGTTCAAAAGCATCAGTTCTTTGGAGCTCAGCCTTCTTCACAGTCCAATTCTCACATCCATACATGACCACTGGAAAAACCATAGCCTTGACTAGATGGACCTTTGTTGGCAAAGTAATGTCTCTGCTTTTGAATATGCTATCTAGGTTGGTCATAACTTTCCTTCCAAGGAGTAAGCGTCTTTTAATTTCATGGCTGCAATCACCATCTGCAGTGATTTTTGGATGTAAATAGTTTTTCTGTCTCTCATCTTGTCATGTAATCACACAAATTCACATACTGTCATGTAAACAATGTTGCATTATTATTTAGCTATTTTAGGGGGGAGCCTTTGTGCATGTTTTCTGTCTCTTTATGGTGTTCCTTGAGTATAAGAACATATGCACTCCCTTTATAAAACCCACAGGTTTAGCTTGGTCACAGGCATTCCTTAAGACCTCAGAGAGGTAGGTCCTGTAGTGATATGTCACAGTTTGGGTTCTCCAGAAGCAGACAAAGAGATGAAGTTTGGTTTGCAGGTTCGCCTGCTCCTTGGAAGAAAAGTTATGACCAACCTAGAAAGCATATTAAAACGCAGAGACATCACTTTGCCAACAAAGGTCCATCTAGTCAAAGCTATGATATTCCCAGTAGTAATGTATGGATGTGAGAGTTGGACTATAAAGAAAGCTGAGCGCTGAAGAATTGATGTTTTTGAACTGTGATGTTGGAGAAGACTTTTGAGAGTCCCTTGGACTGCAAGGAGATCCAACCAGTCAATCCTAAAGGGAATCAGTCCTAAATATTCATTGGAAGGACTGATGCTGAAGCTGAAGCACCAATACTTTGGC
Organism: Aepyceros melampus; assembly: GCA_006408695.1. Classification (NCBI taxonomy): domain Eukaryota; kingdom Metazoa; phylum Chordata; class Mammalia; order Artiodactyla; family Bovidae; genus Aepyceros; species Aepyceros melampus. The sequence continues at coordinate 35,857 of SJXQ01001423.1, read as the reverse complement.
CACCTGATGCTAAGAATTGACTCATTGGAAAGGACCCTGATGCTGGGAAAGACTGGAGGTGGGAGGAGAAGGGGATGACAGAGGATGAGATGGTTGGATGGCATCACCAACTCTATGGACATGAATTTGAGGAAACTCTGAGAGTTGGTGATGGACAGGGAAGCCTGGCGTGCTGCAGTCTGTGGGGTTGCAAAGAGTCAGACATGACTGAGTGACTGAATTGAACTGAACTGAACTTGCAGGATATTTTTCAGGGATCAATGCATGTGGAAGGAACGTGGAAGAAGAATTGGGCAGATGGAGAAGCCCAACTGAGTTGCAGACCCTACAAAGCCTCAGTGAATCCAGCCCTACAGAGTTGTCCCCCAAAGTACCAGCACAACAGGGCCTCTACATACTCCAGCCCCTGGCTTGATCAGTCACTGTACATGAGGCTCCCTCAGAAGGGCCTGCCTTTGTCCTCTTGCACTGACATAAGACCCAAACCAGCTATCAGCTGAGGCTGCCTGCTGACAACTGGGGCAACATGTCTTGTCATGAAGGGAAATCTGGGTGGCACTTCACCTTGTCTATAATGAAGCAGGTCACCAAAAGCCATTGAGATTAAAGTTTAATAATTACCTACGGAACTGAATCCTATTGGCCAGATCTCTGACTAAAGTGAAAGACCACCCAATGAACCCAGATACTACCTAATAAGAAAAAAAGAACAATGGCACCTTGGTCTGAAAATGATATGGGGAAGATAAAGCATCCTCCTAAATTTAAAATGTTCTTGGACACATACGAAAACTTACATTTCCAAAACCCATCCAGGATGGTTCCTTTTCATAGACAGTTCTAAGTCAATGAGTAGAGAAATGCTCTCTGCTCAACCACATATTCAATTCAAAATATTTCCCCAGCAGGGCTTTAAATCTCCACCCTTTTAATGTGTGTGAAAACATGACATCATCTGACTCACATAAAAGCCTATGAAATAGCAATAGCTTTTCCCTACTGAAAGTCCACTGTGTATTCGGCATTTTCCACATCTGTTTCTTAACCTTTGTGGGGTTATGAGCCTGATCTTGTGCTACACCCTTTTTAGGGATCATCTCATTTAATCATAACAACAACTGTACAATGTAAAATCTCTTATTCCTATTTTAAAGTGAAGTGAAGTCGCTCAGTCGTGTCCGACTCTTTGCGACCCCATGGACTGTAACCTACTAGGCTTCTCCGTCCATGGGATTCTCCAGGCAAGAATACTGGAGTGGATTGCCATTTCCTTCTCCAGGGGATCTTCCCGACCCAGGGATCGAACCCGGGTCTCCTGCATTGGAGGCAGACGCTTTAACCTCTGAGCCACGAGGGAAGCCCTATTCCTATTTTAGAGACAGGGAAATTACAATTTACCAAGAGGAAACAACTTGCCCCAACAAGGTAGGAAACTGCAGAACCACCATTTAATCTAGGCAGTCTGCCCCCAGGGGGATTTAAAATTTTTCTTTACAAGAAGGACACCACTCTCTCATTAAAGACTCTAGCCTATTTTTTGAAATTTGTTTTGTAAGTCCCTTAGGGTTTCAGAGCCTCAGGGATTTGATCTCAAGGCTTAAGAGGGTAGAAAACTATTGTCCTAACAATGTCAAGATAAAGAACTCAAGTTCCCCAAGAGGGAATGAGAGCGACCAGGTGGACTGGTCCGCCTTTGTGGACAAAGGCTTGATGAGCATCCTTGCTCTCGTCTTACCTGTGGCAGTTCAGCTGATGCTCTTTAGGAGAGAAAAAACAAGTAACAAAAGTGGAAAAAAATCACGTATGTAATAAAAACATCCTCCTCGATCTTACAAAAGCTTCAGCAAAATCAGTCTTGCTCATGAAGAAGACACTTGTGTGAGTGGATCCTTTAGAGAAGCTGGAGGAGGTGCGAAGATGTGCATCTGAGTGGTCACTGGGTGATCACAGAGACAGCCCACTGAAACAAAGGCTCCCCAGACAAGAGAACAGCTGATAAATGGGTTTCCCTTCCATTTAAAACAGCCTATTGGGTGAGTTGGGCTTCCCTCATAGCTTAGTCAGTAAAGAATCTGCCTGCAATGCAGGAGACCTGGGTTCAATTCCTGGATCGGGAAGATCACCTGGAGAAGGGCATGGCAACCCACTCCACTATTCTTTCTAGGAGAATCCCCATGGACAGAGAAGCCTAGTAGGCTACTGTCCATGCGGTCGCAAGAGTCAGACATGACTTAGTGAATAAAGCCACATTGGGTGAGTTGATATTTCCATCTTGTGGCTGAAAAAACAGTGACTGTGAGACATGACCTTGCCAAAGGTCACACAGAGAATAATGACAAACCAGGTTCCATAGCCTGAGCTTATTTTTCTATGACCTTCAACTGTCATCAGAAGAGGTCAGGGGAAACATAAAAACAAACAAAAAGCTGTTAATATTTTGATTCCACTCTTAAATCCTTAATTTTAATCTCTTTGACCTGAGCAGAAGCTAAATGAAAAGTGAAAGCCACAGATAAGACTCCTTCTAAGTGACTGTGCGTGTAATATAAGGGGGCTCTGATCCCCCATGCTCCCCAACAAGGACAGCCATCACTGCATAATGAGGTTACAGCTTTTGCAGGAGATGCAGAGAGCCAGGGGATTCAGCCTCAGAGAGCTAGAGAGGCTACGCATCACAGCCCTTCAAAATCAGGGATCCTGTTCCTATCCATGAGATCTCTGCAAGGCGTCATAAAATTGAAATTGAGGAAGATCCAGGTGTTACTTCAGAATGCAGGTACCTAGCCCTCCAAGGAACACCACTGTTTAGATAAAAAGGAACCTGAAACATAAGAGTTGGCTATCGGCAGCGCATCAAAACCCCAGCCAGAGGACTCTCCCCTGGTTGTTTCATTTGCATTGAAACAGGCCTGCCTGCCAGTAGAGATTACAGCCCCAGATGTCCTCATCTGACCCACACTTGGATGGGTAGAAAGCAGCAGACCATCAGGCAAAGGTTCTCAACTTTGAACACTTACTCTGTACCAGGCTGTTCCTGGCACAGGTGACTGAACGAATAATAAGAGAGATGAGATCCTTGCTTCAGGATGTGGACAGTCTCATGGGCAAGATGCGTAGGACCACGTGGAATACAAGACAGAAGAGTAAGGGAAGTTCTCACACTCAGAAGACCAGCTCCTTGGTTACTTAAGTTTAGCTGCAGAGGGGCTTTGAGGAGGAGAAATAAGCAAAGACTTACATAGGAGAACCATTTGTGTCTAGGCCTATGATCCATTAGGTAGCACAAGGTGAAGAGGCTGGGGTAGAGTCAGGATGTCCCTGCCTCGTTCAACTCTCAGGCCATGAAGACCAACAATGGTCTGGTGTCAGGAGGCCCTGGGATTTCTTCTCCCGTTATCCATGGGAACATCCCACAAAACTTCTGTCCCTTTGGAGTCTTCCACCTTTGAAGACTTCTTTTGCAGCAGTTATTATCCTAAACTACCCAGTGCATTTGTCCCAAGGTACAGGGGTGCATGTGAGAAGCATTTAGTGTCTTTGTCTACACGGACTTCAGTGCGCTGGGTAGAAGCAACCCTTCACCCTGAGAAGCCTGAAGACCCTCCTATGGAGCACCAAGCTCATGCCCATCACAAGGCAGGAGTCTCAATTAAGGGAAACAGAGCATTCCATTCCTTCCAGCCAGTTGGTGGATCTTTTCTCTTCTTCAATCTATTTCTTCTTTTCCCACTCACTCTCCCCACACTTCTTTTCATTCTGTCTCGCTTTCCCTGGCCCAGCATGTGACTGCACTGAGGGTGTTCCCACCACTGATGACTGAGCAATCCCTTGGCCTGCACAGAAGATGTGCAGCCAAGCACTGGGCAGATATTAAAGGGCAGGGCCTTCCTTCCATCCAGGGGAATCATGTCATGGTCAAGTTCGTAGTTCGTTTCCAGTACCTTCAGGAAAATGTTCCCATCCCTGAATCACTTAACATCTGGGCTGTCTTATCAGCTGGGGAAGGTAGGGAAACTTGACCTAGGTCTGGGGTCCATTTCTGTGTTCCTACTTTTGAATCGGGTTCTCATCCAAGGGCTGGAGACAGACCTCAAAGGCCCTAGAATGTGTGAAGAGATGTCCAGGTTGATGAACCTCATGTCCTACTGCTTCTCCTAGTTTTGTTAGAGACTTCCTCTGAAACCTTCCCTATCTCCCCTCTGCTGTTCTTCCATTTGGGAAAAGAAGAACACAGAAAGGACACTGCTTTATGCCACCACCCCACCCCCAGCTCCCCTTAGGTCTGCTGTATCCAACAGTCGGTGACCAAGGTCAACACAAGGTGGACAGTCACGGTCCACCCACTGAGCCATTTGCAGCCTCCCTGGCCTTGAGATAGGAAGTGAGGCTACATAAATGATTAACATCTTCATGTGTGTAAAGAGGGAAATGAATCCCACTGCAGCCATCCTACAGCTACACACACACACACACCCCTGGAAATCCAGCTCCTGGGGCGTGTGCAAGTGGGGAACGGGAAGCGGTGGCTGCTCTCCACGTCACTAAGGCAGAGTGGCAGAGTGCAGTGAAGCAGGGAGCGCCCGTCTCCAAGTCCTCATCGGGAAGGGAAAGGGGTCTGAGTTAAGGAGTCAGCTCTTTAACTGAGAAACACAGATTTCCCCCAACTCTTCCAGACTCAGGGCCCAGCTCCCCAGACTGCATTCTCACCGGGTGATATGTGAGACGCTTGCCTTTCACTCTTTATGGAGGGTTTCTGGCCAGAGCAGGCCCACGTGGCCCTATCCACCCCACTGCCCCGCAGAGTTCAGGAGAGCCAGAGTGTACGGTGAAGGGCTGCTTGAGCTGGCACTGTAATTGGGACTTCAGTGTATTTCTCACCCTCACAGGCTCTTACAGACTTTTATAACATGTCTTTGTTGTGAAACTTTTAAATGATAAATTTAGGAAAAAAATATTTTAAAGATAGAGCCTCTCAGTGATGAAAATGAAGAAACGCTGGATGGTAATGGATGTGTGATCCCACTGTCAGCTTCCTTCCAGATGGGCTCTTCTGGAGGCAAAGCAAGTGCTCCCTTTATCAGGGCATGAACTACTGGGACTCAAATGCAGCAGACACAGAGGCCATCACTCTCCGATTTCAACAAGCATATCTTTAAAGGACATTTTTGGGGGATAGGAAAAACAGGTTATCCTCTTCAGAGAAGGTTCTACATGGATGGAAGGAGACTTTAGGGCTCAGTGAGGAAGGCACATCCCATAATACAGAGCAGATGGTAGTGGTGACAACAGCCCGTGGGACCTGGCACCCTTGCCACCTGCTGGTGAGTCCTTATGGGAGACACAGACTCTCCAGGAGGGATGGAAGAAAGACGTTTTGGACACTGTCACTGGACAGCTGACATTGACCTAGTTGGTTTCAAGGTAACTTGCTATCTTTTCCCTTTTCTCCTTAGACAAATCCACTCTAGCAAATAACTCATCCTTTTTTTGATTTTCTTTTTTGAGCATCTTATTCCTCAATGCAAGAACTGGGGCACTAAGGTCTCTGTTGATCCCACATCCTGGGAAAGGTGGTCCGTTACCTCTCTGATGAGAAAGGTCCCTCTGCCTGCTCACTGAGTTCCCTAAAGGAAATGTCCCCATCTTTCTCCCAAAGGGGAAAAACAATTTATAATTCAAAACTTGTAATGTAATAAAAGTAGAAGTCTGGGAACTTCTGCAAACTATAGGATATTCCAGACATGATAAGATAATATGTGATCTTAGAGCTTCTCTAAGGGCTTTCCTGGAAGGAAGCAACAGTTAGAACTGGACATGGAACAACAGACTGCTTCCAAATAGGAAAAGGAGTACGTCAAGGCTGTATATTGTCACCCTGCTTATTTAACTTCTATGCAGAAACATCATGAGAAACACTGGGCTGGAAGAAGCACAAGCTGGAATCAAGATTGCTGGGAGAAATATCAATAACCTCAGATATGCAGATGATACCACCCTTATGGCAGAAAGTGAAGAGGAACCCTCTAGCCTGGGGCTAGAGTCCACGGGATCGCAAAGAGCTGGACATGACTGAAGCAACTGAGCAACACAATATGTGATCTTAGATGGGATTCTGTATTGGAGGAAAAACAATGCAATATAAGATATTATGGCTAAATTGACAAGAAATGCAATCACCAGATTAGATAGAATTTCTATATTAATGTTCAGTTCAGTGAAGTTGAGAACCATGCTATGATTGTAGAAAAGAATTTTCATCTTAGGAAGTATGCACTGAAGCATTTAGGGATAAAAGGCAATTATGTATGCAATTTACTTTCCAGTATTCAGGAAAAAGAATCATTGTGTGTAGGGACAGAAAGAAGGCAAATGGAAGAGAATGATAACACGAGGTGAATCTGAGTAAAGAGTATGCTTTTCACTATTCAGGAAACTTCTCTGTAAGCTGGAAATTATTTTCAAGTAAAAAGTCTGATGAAGTGACCCATGGCTCTGTCTTCTAAATGTTACCCCTTCTCTGAGAGGCTCTAACTTTTGCCTTCTGCAACTGCTACCATCATACAGAGCTCCCAGAGATGTGATAACCCAACCGTGAATCCTTTGTGTTAGATGCTGTCTCAAGCTAATGCCCTGGGGTACACTTATCACAACTGACATTCAAACAGTTCAAGCAGGGTTTTATGAAACACTGGGAAAGCGCAAACAACAAATGGAATACAAAAAATTGACAACAAACAAAAATACACAATAAATGCAAAACTCCGAAGAAGGGGATGATACCTCTGAGATTTAACTTTCACTTTAACACACACCTGGGGAAGGACATTGCATCTCATTGCTCTTCAGTTTCCTGACCCAGTATGTGGAGATAAATACATTCACTTAAGTGGTTAAAACAATGACGACAACAACAACAAAACCACAATAAATAAGCCACATGAGAAGGATTCATAAAAAGAAGCATATCAAGAGGAAATTAACCCTGTCAGGAAAATGGAACAACCAGCTACGATAGTTGAAGCAGAATGGTACCAATTCAGAGTTGGACAGAAAAATAATGGAAAAGAACACAGTTCAGAAATCAACCTCAACTCCAAAAGAAATTTTGTGTTTGAAACAGAAGGCATTTAAAATTGTTGGGAGAATGTTACAGTCAATATATTTGGTTGAGAAAAGCAAGGAGCTGAGGAGAAATGGATTTTTAGGATGCTGAAAAACAGGAAGCTGAGATGCCCAGAACCATCTAGGCACTGCCCTCACTTTTCTATCTTAAATGCTAATGCGGAGTGCAGGCAAAGAGCTTATACTGGAGAGAACTGAGAACAGCTAGACACTAGATGAGCAGGTATAGACACTAGATGAGCAGGTATAGACCAGGTAGTTTATATTCTTGTTTGAATTCACAGAAATGGTCCATTTTTTTTTTTGGTCTGGGGTATACATACACCTCCTCCTGTGCACATGCTTTCAGTTTAAAAGAATCAGGGTAGGCGTACGCAGCTGAAATCATGCATGAAAGAAAGCAGCTGGATCAGGGGTAGGCAAGTTTTGTTTTGTTTTGTTTTTTTTCCTGTGAAGGGCTGCATGGAGGAAGCAGGCTGCATTCTAAGCCCTGAAGATTCCTGCCTCTTGGTTTATACCAAGCACATACTGGCTTCTCCTTGACTAGGGTGTAGGGCCATAACTGGTTTCATTATGTGACAAAAATACTGGGATGGCCATTTCTGTGGTTATGGTATGTCATATAAGACTAGTCATAACAGACAGAGATTCTTTTAATAGCTTTGAAGAAGTTCCCAGGTTGTGGTTAGGACCAGAAGGCAGCCTCTAGGATCTGAGAGGGACTTATAGCCAGACAGTTAACAAGAAAACAAAGACTTCAGTCCTATACCCAAGGAACTGAATTCTGCCAACAATCTGAATGGGACTGGAATAGGAACTCAACTCCAAATGATAATGTAGCCCAGCTGACACCTAGATTTCAGCCTTGTGAGACTCTGAGCAGAACTCAGTGATGCCACACTGACACTTCTGACCTGCAGGTCTTTGGGACAATAATTTTGTGGTAGTTTGTTATGCAGAAATAGAAAACTGATATGCTAACAAGGAAAAAAATAAATTTTTGCAATTTCTGAGGTCTGGGCCAGCCGGGAGAAGCCACCTCACCCCCGAGGCCAGGGGAGACAGCTGGGAGGAGCCACCCACGCCCGAGGCCAGGGCCGGCAGCCGGGAGGAGCAACCCGAGGAGTGGTGGCTGGGCAGGCACAGGAGGGCCTAGAGGAGCTATCCTACCTTGAAGGTCAGGAAACATGGTGGTAGGAGATACCTCTTGTCCAAGGTAAGGAGCAGCGGCTGTACTTTGCCGGAGCAGCCGTGAAGAGATACCCCACGCCCAAAGTAAGAGAAACCCAAGTAAGATGGTAGGTGTTGCAGGAGGGAATCAGAGGGCAGACACACTGAAACCATACTCACAGAAAACTAGTCAAGCTAATCAAACTAGGACCACACCCTTGTCTAACTCAATGAAACCAAGCCATGCCTGTGGGGCAACCCAAGACAGGTAGGTCATGTTGGAGAGGTCTGACAGAATGTGGTCCATTGGAGAAGGGAATGGCAAGTCACCTCAGTATTCTTGCCTTGAGAACCCCATGAACAGTATGAAAGGCAAAATGATAGGATACCAAAAGAGGAACTACCCAGGTCAGTAGGTGCCCAATATGCTACTGGAGATCAGTGGAGAAATAACTCCAGACAGAATGAAGGGATGGAGCCAATAAAGTCACAACCTCAAAATCTTCTCCCTTTCAAAGTAAGAAACAAACAAGCTTTTATAATTCATACTATTGTTCCCCTGTCTTACAGCCAAGAACTAACATAGTATAAATGTAAAGGTTTTAAGATCACACTTAAATTGCATTCTCAAGAATGTGCACAGATTCTGAGAAGGTGGCCCAAACACCATGACCTTTGCTGTGCTGTTTGCTCGCACCAACATCTCTTCCCACCTCGCACCAACATCTCTTCCCACCATTCGGCAGGGACCTGAGACCCTCCGTTTGTTGGTGTCCTTGACAGTCAGGACAGATAACTCAGTGTCTTCACTTCGGCTGCATACCCTTAGTGCAGCCTTTACACACTGTACTGAATTTGCATTTTCCAACAAAGGAATTGAGTGGCAGGGATTTTCTCAGAATTGCTAAAAGAAAGACAAAGCAAAGAAGCAATCTGAAGCTTCTAGGCAGGTAAATAAAGGGATGGCTTCACTGATGTGGAGAATGCTGATGAAGAACCGGCATCCACCGTGAAACTTTCTATTAAGAAGGACCTGAGATGACCTACGGTTTTTTGAATCTGTCATCCAGTTTTCACATATAGAAATGTTTGCTCTGTAGCATGCTGTCCAAATATGAATATCTCAAAAAGGAAATACTTCATAGTGAAAGCAATGTTCATTAAACTTAGATAAACACGATACCAGATAAAGAAATTTGCTTGGGCCATCACCTTTCATATCTTTCCTCTCCCCGGTCTAAACATAATTTCAATTGTAATTTACATTTCTATGAGTTTATTTTTACTAACTAACTTACTAGTTAAATCGTGGTAAGTTAGTTAAAACCTGGTTTGTGATGGGAGCCATTCTCCCTGTTAGTTTCATTTAACAGACCAAAGAGCTGAGTTAGCAATTAACCTCAGACTACAACACTGGTGCTCAAAGTCTAAGGGTGAGTTACACATTTTTAAAGGCGGATTCACTGGCCAGCTGTCATCTAGGATCCTAACAAACCAATTCCATGGGCTGGGGGAGATGATCGGGACAGAAAGGAATCTGGAAGGCCAGGCCAAATAATGAAATGTCACTACATCCGGGAAGATGTAAGAGGAAGAGGCAAAGACTCTAAGGAGAGCTAGGAGATGGCTGAGGGAGTAGAAGTTTTTTCAGTGTGATTCAGAAGTGTGCAGATTTAGAATCTCAATTCTGGACCAGATTGCCTCAAGAAATAATGAACTTGTTACTGCAAATATTTAGGCAGAGCGCATTTTGACTGTGAGTGCATCCAAATTCAAGCACATTTATAGAATGCCATATTGTGAGCAAGGGAGCTGGGTGTTCATAAATGCCCAGGTATTCTGAGGGTGCTTGGTAGGCATGCCGAATCAGTCCCAATGCCCAATGCAAATGTGTATCAGTAAGTCGTTGGATACAATTTAAGAGATCAGGAACACAGAAGATTCCAGCCTATACTGTGTCTGATGATCAAATTCCAGGAATCCACTACTCTGTCCACTTCCCAGTAACTACATACCACTTTCTAGTTCGTGCCACCAGCACCTGTCACTATATCCTCCTCAGTCTCCTAGTTTCCAGCCTTCCCTCCCCAAACCCTCTCCCAAACTGCCCACAGGGGCCACTTCCTAAAATGCAGCTGTGACCCTGATCCTCCTCTGCTTAGAGATCCTTTATGGCCAGACCTCTGACTTTTTCTCTGGTCCCATCTTCTGCCATCTTCCTCCATGCTTCACGCTTAGGCAGGCTACAGTGCATAACACTCTCAGTTAACCAAATGCGCTTGTTGTTCTTTCTGCCTGGACTGCATTCCCTGCTCAAATCTCACATCCCATTTACCCCTGATTTCTTCTGTCATAGAGGTTCTTCACTTTCCTCATCATAGCACCCATCAAACTATCTTGTTAGACGGCTTTACCTAACTGAATCTCATATAGGTTGTAAGCTGCCAGGAGGACAAGACCCATGTTTGCTTGTTTCACAGTTTTATCACTGGAACAAGGCACATAGATAGTGCTTAAGAAACACTGACAGAATAAACAAACCGTTGTATCACTCTCAGTTAACCAAATGCGCTTGTTGTTCTTTCTGCCTGGACTGCATTCCCTGCTCAAATCTCACATCCCATTTACCCCTGATTTCTTCTGTCATAGAGGTTCTTCACTTTCCTCATCATAGCACCCATCAAACTATCTTGTTAGACGGCTTTACCTAACTGAATCTCATATAGGTTGTAAGCTGCCAGGAGGACAAGACCCATGTCTGCTTGTTTCACAGTTTTATCACTGGAACAAGGCACATAGATAGTGCTTAAGAAACACTGACAGAATAAACAAACCGTTGTACTAGTCTGTCACATCTGTATAAAGGGCCATTAGATGAGATGGCACTAGGGAGCTATAGCTCATATCATCTCATTTAGCTCAATAGCTATGAGTCTCTGATTTATCATATTATTAGTAGAATATATTTAGTAGTCAACATCATGGAAAAGGTTATAAAATAAAGATTTCTCTAAGAAGAATAAAGTTTTGCTTTCGTGCCTATTCAGATCACTTTTAAGGCCTTAAATCTGGAAGATGAACAGGCGTGCTGGTATTGTTTTATGTTTCTTTCATTATCCAGCAGTCTTCTAAGAAGCTACTGATCTGTGCAGTAATAGCAAGACTGGAAATAAATGGAGAGACTCAGAAGGCATGGCCTACCTCTAGGCCATGGATGCATACTCAGTTGCTCAGCCATATCTGACTCTTTGTGACCCTATGGACTGTAGCTTGCCAGGCTCCTCTGTCTATGGGATTTTCCAGGCAAGAATACCAGAGTGGGTTGCCATGCCCTTCTCAGGGGATCTTTCTGACTCAGGGATTGAACCCGCATCTCCTGCATCGGCAGGCAGATTCTTTATCAGTGAGCCACCTGGGAAGCCCCATCTCTAGGTCACTTATAACTAATACTGGTAAAGAAAGAATATCCAGCCTATTCCTAAAACCAAGAACAAACAGAAAAATCAGATTCTGAGGCAAGAGAACAATCTCTCAGCCATGCCAATATTTGTTATACCACTGAGATACATTTTTAATATTTATACATCTGGATATGCAACTCAGTATGTGACTATTTCATTGAATGTCATGGTCTTGGGTAAATGGAATTTAAAAAGGAAGACAAAATGCCAGGAGAAAATGAGCTAACTAGGAGAGAAAGAAAAGATTCAAGCAAGCGCTAGAGAAAGCGCCCTTGTAAATGTTTATGTGTTTCACAATGAGACTATATTCAAGCCTTTTTTCCCCATTTAATTAAAAATTAATAAAATTTATGTTGGCTGAAGACTAAAATAGAAGAAAATCTAAACAAGAGCAATGGCTTGCCCCTGAGGATGTGCTTTGGTTTTATCATTTGTTTTAATTAGAAAGTTGCCGCATATCATCATAGTACTATCTGACTTTCTTATTGCATGAAATTACTGGTTTCCTAATACTCTTTATAGTCCAATGATATGCTCTTTGGGCTCCCCAGGTGGTGCTCATAGTAAAACAACTCGCCTGCCAGTGTAGGAGACATGAGATGCGGGCTCTATCCCTGGATCAGGAAGATCTCCTGGAGGTGGGCATGGCAACCTACTCTGGTATTCTTGCCTGGAGAATCCCATGGACAGAGGAGCCTGGCAAGCTACAGCCCAGAGGGTTGCAAAGAGTTGGACACAACTGAAGCGACTTAGCCAGCACATGTGACATGCTCTTTGATCCATGCCTTGGTGAAATTCTTAGAATGACTCTCCTATTTACAAGCCCTGACCTCTGCCTCCATGAAGATGCCAATGTATGGTCAGACAAGGCTTTTGAGCCCATGAGGGAGGTGGGAGGGTGACTGCAGGTCTTTCCACTCAGGTATCTTTCTATTCACCACTTATCCTATCCAGAGGAGAAAAAAAAAGCAGTGGCAACAGTGCCATTAGAGGAGCAGGAAGCTAATTTTAGGATTTTTGTTTTGTCATCTTGTGCCTCCAGACAAATTGCATATGATGCTAACTATTTAAGGTCTGAGTTCCCCACCTTCAGAGTCTCTCCGTTTATTTCCAAATTCATTACAGACATTAAGGCAAGGGCCTCATCAATATTGTTCCCACTGCATCTTCAGGGCCCAAAACATGGGAAGAACTCAATAAATCTTTATAGAAAGAATGGATGAACAAATAAATGAATCTCTTCATCTCTCCATGTACCCATGGGTGGAGGTTGGGAAAAAAACACAAAACACCTATGCTTCTTAGCACAGTAATTTCCCAGCGAATTTTGCATGTAATACCATTAATTAACTCATCCATCCATTCAGACAATCACTTAGTCATTCATTTAATAAATATTTCTCATGCAATTAGAAGTGCCTGGGCATCTGCTGAACACTGGGAACTTAGTCGTGAGCAAAGCTGGCATTGGTCCCCACCCTCACTGGGCTTACAGTCAAGCAGGGGAACCAGGCATTAAGTACATCATCTAAAGCATGATGGACAGACATTTGCAACAGTGGAAAAGCAGGATGTAATGAAAATGAACATTGGTGGGGTTGAGGTGGGGGCTATCCAGTGAGAATGTCAAGGCCAACTGGATAAGAGCCTTGATGATGACTTAACAGACATCTCGAAGAACACACCTGGCCCTAAATGCCTCAGAGAGTAAACCACAAACACGAAGGATGGGCTCTGAATCATTTGCAACAGAACTGGTGTCAGACATGTGGAAGGACTTCTAAGCAGGAAAGCCTTGGTTCATGTAAGTTACTTTGGTTTGCTAAAAGCTTCCAGGCTTACACATTAGCACCACAGTCAGGAGATATCTTCTTTGCCCTAATTTGATCATCCATTCATTATGCTCCACTTATCTTTCGAAGCAGGTTCCATACCACTGTATAAGCATAAAGACACTCTGTACTTTTCAATTCTGATATTAAGTTTTAATTTACTTTTTGTTGCTTCAGGGTGTTTAGAATAGATTAATGAGTAAATTCTTCTATAGTATTTGTTTCCTGGAGTTGTTCAAATGATGGATACAATTTTAGATCTCTAAATAAGTGAACCTGTTTAACATAGCGTTTACATTGTTTGAACACGTGTAGCTTAAGGGAAGGAACTTGTCTGTAACAGCATTAGAACACAATTTACATTTCTTTTTCTTGCCGTTTTATGTATCTTTTGCAGTCACATTCTCAGCTTACTGAGAAACATCACTAATCGAAAAGTAAGGTCTTTGCTATACGTAAAAAAGGAAAGAGGAAACCAGTTGAAAAGGCCACAGTGATAACTCTAAAACTGAGACATGGAAACCTTTAAAAAGTCTCTAAGTCCAGCTGATGATTTCCCTGGAAGGTTCTTGTGTTTTGGCTATATCTGGCTATTTTAACTGAGTCATTTAGGAATCACACAGCGAAATATCTGCCCCAGAAAACTGAAAGGGTACTGAATGCTAACCGGAGGGTAAGGAAAAGGAACTCTCTGGTCGTCATTTCTCATTTCTTCCTTCTGAAATACGCCTCCAAAGAGGAAGACCTGAGCGAAATAAAGCATGCTGGCAGCCTGCAATCCAACAGTGATGAGGAGAGGCTGTGACTGGAGTGCAGACCCACCCCCCACGCCCCCAATCACAACGTTGTGATCCACGTGTCACATGGCAACATGAGGAGGCCATACTCCAGTGCCACGAGGCTTCATTAAAACCACGTGTAGTTCCAAATCTTGGAGCAGGATTTTGGCTGTGGCTGAGTACATCAAAACATTTGGAGGGTTAAAGTAAAAAATAAATAAATAAATACAGTGTATATCACAGTGTAATAACCGGCAAAGCAGCTCATAAGCCTTCTATGCATGTTTTTTAACTTGCTTAAAATTAATAGCCATTGTGAGCAACAGCTGACATTTTACAGCCTTAGCAGCCAATAAACTCACCCGTATCTGAAGTAAGTGCTGAACTGTCTGCAGAGGCGGTGAGCGAGTTCTCGTTTACCACATGCTTGAGGACCGGCCAATATCAGCATGGGGTACGGGGCGTCCAGACTAGGCAGGGTGCTGCAACATAGGGCAGGGCGGGCACGGGCGTTAACGCATCCAGCGTGGAAAGCTGTCCACGCCGCAGTCACGGTGAATCCGACTGTCCGGCACGTGCTATACGCAGACACAGTGTGGAAGGGCGGTCCTACTTTCCAGAAGCAAGTTGATTACAAAATAGCGAAGAATTTACTTTAACACCATTTTTAGAAGGAAAAACAGGGTAGGAGAGATATTCATTTCTGGTTGATGGAGTTTTCCCCCAAGAAATTCAAAATGAAAGAAATAAGACTTGCCCTCTCAGAGGTAAACTTTTTCATATCTATTTTTTTAAATAATGACTTTATTTTAATTGGAGGATACTTACTATACAGTATTGTGATGGTTTTTGCCACACACCAACATGAATCAGCCATGGGGTATGTGTCTGTCCCCCGATTCTGAACCTCTCCTCCCACCTCCCTTCACACCCTATCCATCTGGGTTGTCCCAGGGCTTCGGGTACCCTGCTTCATGCATCAAACTTGCACTGGTATCTTTTTTACATATGGTAATAGACATGTTTCAATGCCATTATCTCAAATCATCCCACCCTCACCTTCTCCCACTAAGTCCAAAAGTCTCTTCTGTGTCTCCTTTGCTGCCCTCAATGTAGGATCATTGTTACCATCTTTCTAAATTCCATACGTATGCATCAATTTACAGTATTGGTCTTCCTCTTCCTGACTCACTTCACTCTGTATCATAGGTTCCAGTTCTTATCTATTGATTTAGAGCACTGATGTGGGGACTTCCCTGGTGGTCCAATGGTTCAGAATCCTCCTCCCAACACAGAGGATGTGGGCTCAGTCCCTATCAGAGAACTAAGATCCCATGTACCACGGGGCAGGTAAGGCTGCACACAACTCTGAGAGGCCTATGTGCCACAAATACTGAGCCCTCAGGCTCTAGAGCTCAACCGCTGAAACCAGAGAACGCCTGCATGCCACAACGGAGACCCAGGGCAGCCAAAATAATAATAATAATAATAATAAAGATAAAATGGCAAATTTACTATAAAAAAGAACACGTGTGTAAAGAAAATAAGAATCACTAACATTTACATAAGCAATTACTATGTGCCAAGCACTATTGTAGGCATCTTACCTGCATTGCCTCATTTAATTATTGCAGGAAGCTAATGAATTCATTCTCCCCACTTAACACATAAAGAAACTGAAGTACAGAGAAGTTAATTAACATGCTCAAAGTAACAGCTAGTAAGTAAGAGCTGGTATATGAATCTAGGCATGGCTTCCAGGTCTAAAAGACCAATTTGGACTAATTTACATAAAATCTCTTACAACAGGCAGAGCTGAAGTGTGTGGGTTTCACTCATGACACAAATTCTAGAAATACAGGCTAAAATAGAATATTTTGAAAACAATATGGCTGAGGTGTAGATTCTATGAAGCACGGGGGCAGCATAGCATAAGTTTTCAATCTCTCCGAACACTCACAGAAAAAACAGAAAAACTTGAGAACAGAAGTCCATGGAAAATGTGGATAACAAAACCGACGAAAAGCCAGAAAGCCACAAGACTTTTATGGCACTGGAATCTGTGCAGGAGGAAGAAGGAGGGAGTGATGGGCAGCATTTGAGAATACCGGAACCCCAGAACAACAGGTATCCAGCGAAAAGCAGGCAGGCTGGAACTGTACATGTCCAAAAGCCTACACATGAATGCTCATAAAAGCTGTATTTGCAGTAACCAAACACTGAGATCAGCCCAGATGTCCTTTGAGAGATGGTTGGTTAAACTAATTGTGGTGTATTCAACAAGGAATACTACTCAGCAACACAAAGGAGTGAACCACTGATACATTTAACAGCTTGGATGAATCTCCAGGGAATGAGGCTAAGCAAAAAAAAGTCAACCCTCAAAGGTTATACATATACTATATGATTCCATTTATATAGGCTTCTTGAGGTGACAACATTCCAGAGAAGGGGAACAGATTATTAGTTGCCAAAGGTCAGGGAAGATGAGAAGGATGGAGGCAGCTGTTGCTATTAAAGGGAAGCAAAGGGATTCACGTGACAAAACTCCTGTATCTTGACTGGAAGTATGTTGTGCTCAGTCATCTCCAACTCTTTGCAACCCCATGGACTGTACCCCTCAGGCTCCTGTGTCCATGGGATTTCCCAAGCAAGAATACTGGAGTGGTTGCCATTTCCTACTCCAGGGGATCTTCCCAACTCAGGGATTGAACCCACGTGTCTTGCATCTCCTGCACTGGTAGGTAGATTCTTTACCACTGTGCCACCTGGGAAGTTACCCATATCTATCCTGACTGGAGTGACTCATGTGAGTCTACACATGTGATAAAATCACCCAGAACTAAATGTACACATGAGTCCATGCAAAACTGGTGAGATCTGATAAGGCTGATGGACTGTATCAATGTCAGGTTCCTGGTTTAGATATTCCACTATAGCTAAGCAAGATAGTACCACTGAGGGAAACTGGGCAAAAGATATCTAGACTGTCTCTGTATTATCTCTTACAACTGCATGTGAATCTAAAATTGCCTCAATAATTTTTACGTGATTAAAGAGAAAAAATTTTGAAAGGTGATGAAAATTGAGGATATACAGAGAAGATCTACTTCCTAAAGGAGAAAACCACAACCTACAGAACAGGGCAAATATTACAGACTGTCATTCAAGAAAAAAGCTTCCTGAAAAAAATAATAATAATAACAGTATACAACATACCTGAGATATTAGCTCAGAACAACTGGGCTAGAAATGCTGTAACAATACTACTAAGGCATAGTCTAGTGAAATTGCTGGACTTTAAAAAGGCAGTGTGTGCTCAGTTGTGTCCAATTATTTGCAACCCCATATACTGTAGCCCACCTCTGTCCATGGGATTTCCCAGGGAAGAATACTGGAGTAGGTTGCCATTTCCTTCTCCTTAAAAAAGGCAGAAGTGGGGGTAATTATTTAGCTAGATAGAGAACACACGATTTATACAGGAAAGAAAATTAAATTGTCATCACATTTTTGACAGCAATTTTTGCACAAAAATAAAATGGAGAAGCACTTTTAATATTCAAGAAAAAAAAAGTGTGAGTCATGGCTTTTATATACAGCAAAAAATGATTTTCAAGTGTAAAGGGCAGATAATCGTCCATATTATCAACATGGACGATTTCAAGAGATACTGATTGCACAGCCCTTCCTAAAGAATGTGCTAAAGAACAAGCTTCATACAACTAAAATGACTCAAGAGGCATCACTATAAGGGCTGGCAGTGGGCAATAAATATGCAGTTACCCAGAGAACTAAGGCTAAATGACAGCAAAGGAGAAAGTACAGTGCATGATGGATATATGTTCTGACATTATAAATATAGTGCACTATTTTTTTAAATGGAGTGATTGACACTTATATGAAATATATACAGTAGGCAAATTCATAGAGACAGAAAATATATTAGAAGTTACCAGGGGGTGGGAGTAGCAGGAAATGGGGAGTTATTACCTAAGGGCTACAGAGCTTCTGTTCTGGGTGATGAGAAACTTGGAAACAGATGGTAGTGATGGTCTCACAATACTGGGAATATAATTAAGGCCACTAAACTGTACCTTCCAAGTGGTTAAAATGGCAAATTTTATGTTATATATCTATATATATATATATGTACATTTAACTGAAATAAAAAACAATGGGGGATGGTTAACAGGAAGAGAATCAGCAAAATGGGTTTAATGCTTCAATAATTATTACTACTGGTATTCTGATACTGTTGTGGTGTAATATGGGACATTAAAAAAAGAGTAATCATGGGATGTTCTAATTTCATCTTCTTCAGTGTCTTTAGTGAGGGAGAAAAGGAGATACAGATGTAACACAGATGAAGTTCCGTAAAAGCTCAACTGTAGTCTTGAAGCTGGACTGTATCAACTGAGGAGGTATTTTACTATCTATTTATAGACAGGGCTACCTAGATGCAGATTAGATAAACATGAAAGATTAAGTAGATGTAATAGGTAGGTACAAATAGGCAAGATGGATGGACAGAAGAATGAATGGTAGATGGATGGACAGAAAAAAGAATCAGTAGATGGATCAGTGAACAGAAGGAAGGAAGGAGAGAGGGAGAGAAGGAAGGAAATCCATTCCTAGCTTCTGTCCACTAAAACACCTACAAAACAATGACCAACCCAGTAGTCAAGACTGTCTCTAGTGCCCACATTGTGATTGGGAAATACCATTTCTCACTAAAATGAACTAGGGCTTCTTGGAGAAATGGCTGATTTCGGAGTTCGGACAAGGCTTGGACAACATCAGTCTGGAGAACCTTGCATGAGAGAGCAAGAAAGCCATCACTGACTACCAGGCCAGAGTCAAGACAATATGAAAAATCCCTTTTCATATTGGATCCTTACTTCAGTCTCGCCAGGAGAGAGGACAGTGATTCCCTGGTATCACAGCCTAAAAGTTCCAAGAGAAGGAGTCAGGTTTCTTTCCTAGAGGTTGACTTCTGGGGCTGCCAGGGAGCTGTGTCCTGACCCAGACCCAGGGTGGGAAGGACATGGCGTGTCTCCTCCTGCCTCCACGAGCTTTACATCACGAACACTGCTCCATCCCAGGGCATCTAGGGTGGTTGGCCATTTGCTATTCTCTGACAGCCAGAAATGATCAAGAAATGTGTGTTTATCAGACACTGCTGTAAATTTGCTTGATACATATTTTTATATAAATGTACCCTAAAGCATGAAACAACTAGCGATCTCATAAACTAGAAAAGAAATACAATGAGGACAATAAATGCCCTTCTTTTAAATCAAATGTGCTTTTCCAGATGTATGCAAATAAATGATAAATCATTTCACCTAGAGGGCTACCATAAATATATAAAACTGTCAACGTCTACATGATTAAATTACATGTAAAAAATCATGTCCTGGATGCAAAATAAAACATTTTCTCTCTGT
This sequence comes from Aepyceros melampus, assembly GCA_006408695.1. Classification (NCBI taxonomy): domain Eukaryota; kingdom Metazoa; phylum Chordata; class Mammalia; order Artiodactyla; family Bovidae; genus Aepyceros; species Aepyceros melampus. The sequence goes on along the minus strand of SJXQ01001423.1, from coordinate 16,046 downwards.
GGGAAACCAACCAAGTGAAGTACAGGAGCAGACCACATGAAGAAGAGGAGCCATTTATAACCAAGAGATTTTACAAGTATTTTTAAAATGCCTTTGGGTACTGATAGAAATTCTGTATTATACTTATAGTGTCAATGGCCATCTGCTTCAACAGAGTGTTTAAAAAGAAATGGAGAAATTGTGGTAAATCTGTCTCCAAACTTAGAGGTGAGGGTCTCCATTCCTGTGTTCAGCCAAGCTGGGTGACTCCTCTCTGTGGGGTTGATCGCAGCTCAGTGCAACCCCTGGAAAGGCTGTTTCAGTTTCCCTTCAGTGAGCAGGGACTCTAGGGACTCTCTAATATAGAAGCTGCGGTCATGGGTGCTCTTTGGCAGGTGTTTCTAGCATCCACTCACAGCTAAGGAAAAATTGTCAGTAGATAGAGACCATCACAGTTCTTTGTTAATGAGGCGAGGGTCTGAGGTTCTCTCCTATAGCAGGTATGTCGGCAAACTTTTTTTCCTTTTTCATTTCACCATCCTATGTCACAGGCTTCCCTGGTAGTAGTTCAGCTGGTAAAGAATCTGCCTGCAGTGCGGGAGACTGCAGTTCGATCCCTGGGTTGGGAAGCTCCCCTGGAGAAGGGATAGGCTACCCACTCCAGTATTCTTGGGCTTCCCTGGTGGCTCAGCTGGTAAAGCATCCACCTGCAAGTGGGAGACCTGGGTTCAATCCCTGGGTTGGGAAGATCCCCTGGAGGAGGGAACAGCTACCCACTCCAGTATTCTGGCCTGGAGACTTCCATGGACTGTATAGTCCATGGGGGTCACAAAGAGTTGGACACGACTGAGTGACTTTCACTACCATGTCACAGGCTAGCCACCATTCAAGAGTCCAGGTGAAAGAGTGAAGCTGAGTCCACTTATCACCACACTTGGGAAAACACCAACAAGGGAGTCCCATGTTCGAACATGCGATGATGATATGCTATACCTAACACAGCCTGTCAAATGAAGACCCGATCCCTTCCTCAGAGAGGTGAGAACGCAATGGGTCGCAAGAGAGATGGCTAGGGCAATGAGGAAGTTGTCCTGTGCTGACCACCCCGAGTTCCACCCACGACGTCTCTCAGAATACCTGTCAAAGATCCTCTGTGGCTGCATCACGCTGTTGACCACATGCGTCATGTGGTCTAGGGCCGCGACCACTTCCGGGGGAGGGTTGTATTTATTCACGGCTGAGATCTTTTCCAGAATTAGAAATGCAAAGGGGAAAAAAAATTCATTGTACAAGAAAGACAAGACTTTCTTTACTGAAATGTTCTAGACATGCAACCAGGAATCTGCGTTCGTGTCTACTCTGGCTTTCCTAAAACCTAAAGAATGATAATTATTTTAAAATATTGAACTGGAACCCCTTGGTCACCTATTTCTTTATATTTTCTGGTTTGGGAGGGAAAAGGCCAAAAAAAAAAAAAAAACCCAAAAGTCTAAGATTACCTTTAATACAGTAAATGTTTCAACTTTTAGTAAGAGAAGAAGTAATAAAATTCTTAGTTCTAGATTCCAGGTAGCTGTTACTATAGAAGTTTTCCTCCTGCCATCATACCAAGAACCATTCCTATTATCTCAAATTCTACTAAACCTCCTCCTCTTTTCATATAACTTTCCCTTTTCCAAAGATACGGGCCTTTTCCTCATGACAGACAGTTGTCTGTTCCCTGGCTTTGCTATCCGTATACTTGTCTACCACATCTTTATCTAATGTGTGGCTTTGAATGTTATCCCCTTTGCAAAACATTAAAGGGAAAGAGAAATCTAATAAGTGCCTCTGAGTGTGAGAATAATAACAGACCAGCATCTAGAACTATTTTTAACCAAGATTTCAGAAAGGCATTTATGAACTGGAATATATCTGCCTCTCTGAATATTTATAACTGCTTTTTCACTCCCATCTCAAATTTGCATGGGGTGTAAGAAAGCCCTCATTAGTGGAGATTTCAGCTGACACCTGTCACGGCAGCATGACCAGTCGGCTACCTCGGGTATGGTGTGGGGAGGCAGGTGCTAGCGTTCAAGGTCTGGTTACTCTCAAGTTGTGTGTCCAGAAAAGAATCATTATCTTAAAGAGGGGAATAAAGGATTTAAAAAACCAGAATAGCGATTTGAGTCCTTTACAATGATGTGGTAGAATGACATTGTAATGCATTTCATTATTAAGTGAAGATCTAGAGGAACACAGAATCACACACCCCCTACATATGATAAATTTCCAAACTTATAGTCAGCCTTCCAGCTGCCAGCCTAGGTACATGAAGGCTGCTTCAGTCTCCCACGGCCAGTCTCCTTATTGTACCAAGAGCAGGCCTTTCACGGCGTTTGTGTTGACGCTCAGCTCTGCAGAGGGTCGAACAACTAGACTCTAGGACAAGGAAATGCTCCTTAAATAAATAATGAATGAGCATACTGATATGCTCACTTCTGGACTGCAATGGTCCTGCAGCAGACGGCAAGAGCTTTTGAACCTATCAACTCATAAACACGTGAAATATGACTACATACCTTTTCGTCCACTTTAATCTTCTTCTGATCCAATTCTGTTAATCGAAGTAGCATAAAAATGACGAAGGACCAATAGTCAGGTTTTTCCTGTTTAAAATATCAAGAGGGTCATTTTGTTGCCTTCCTTTTCCCAAATTAATAAATAGCAGCAGTCTGCTTTCATGAGCAAGGCCTTTTACCCACGAAGGCTGTCATCACACACACACACTAGGTCTTTACATTTTCACAATTGCAGTCCCCTTATATTAACAACTCAAATTCAAGTTCTGCCTTGTAACTTATAAAGCTTTTCAAATGTGTGATCTTGTGGTTCTCCCTGTGAGATAAGCAGGACAAACCTGATTATCTTCATCTCTAAAGAGAAAAACACCTAAGGCTCAGGGAGGTAAAGTATTTCATCTAACGTTCCACGGCCAGTGATTGAAACCCTATCTTCTGACTTAAAGGAGTTTATTATAATAGTAGCAGTCCTTACTATTAATTCCTCATTATTTCTTTGTGTTGTTTTATATTAATTTTGTATCATTAATTATGAATTTGTTTTACAATAATAAAATGATATTCATTTATAGAACAATTCCCTTAATACTCTATCACCTGCTGTGTTAGGATTATCTGCTTTTTAGAAATATAATTAGTTACGTTGTATCAAGAAGCTAGGTCTCTTTGAAGGGAAAGATATTAAGTGGGTGATGCATTTTGTAGATGAGAATACACACGAAAGAATATACAATGGCATCTACTGTGTACTTCAAAGTGCTTATGTGGGAGGGGTTTATAAATAAATGAGGTAACATGTGTGAAAGGGTTTGTGTTATTTATTTATGCATACACCTGGATGCTCTTTATGGGTCTGGAACTGGGAGGGATGGCCACTTCAAACCCCTTCCTCTCCAGGGGATGCTTTTACATTGTCTGCCACGGTTCCCATACCAAGCACTGTTTTTACTTTCAGGCTGTACTTTTCATTGTTCATTTTGATTTTCTGCCTGCCTAGTTATGTTTCTCAAGTCATACACGCACAAAGAAAGGTACTCAGAGATACATACAAATTCAAGAATCTACGGCAAAGTGAACGAAGGATATAGATTCAAAGGGGAATGGATGGCATGTGCACAAAAAGGGAGGGAAACAGAGTTGAGCAGAAAGGATCTGTCATTGGCGACAAAAAAGAGAGGATGCAGAAAAAAGAAAAAGTCTGGATATTTGATATCCAAGGTGAAGAATCACTAGGAAATATATGATTTTTTCCTATAACCATTTTACAATGCCAGTTTTACAGCAATCCCCAGGATAATTTCTTTCGGTGTCTAATCTTAGACTTCTCCCTGATATAAAATAGGAGCCACATTCCATCTACACCTCAGGCATTCTTGCACTAAAAAGACATTGCTCTATTATCTCAATAGCTCCCTCTTGATGATCTTTATTACCACGTGGATGAGTCACAAATAGTCATACAGAGCAGACAACTAATATTCAATTTCAGGCTTTACCTGCACCAATGGTGGAGCACGGGTGTGACTTTGCTTACCCTTCTAATAGAGAATGGTGATAGACACACTGTATTCACATTCTTCATGTTCTATCAAAAGTATTTCATAAAGAAGAATTCCAAGAATGTTCTTATCCCTACCCCCCACCCCCAAAACAAAGGACGTCTTACCCGAATTGGATTTCTCAGAAGACTGAGAACTCGAAGGAGAGGTAGGTTTTCAATGTATTCTATTTCATCCAGCTCAGCAATCTGTTTAACCGGAAAACAAACACACACACACATATAGACAATATTATCAAAGGCTAAATATACCGAGACAACAGAGAACATAATATAAGAGGAGCTACTCCTTTAAACTCAACGTATTTTAAAAATTGCTGCTGTGAATATCTACCTTTTCAATAAGAATTCCATAAAGTCACACAGAACAAGGGAATTACTGCGTGTTCCTTCAATAAGTGTAAACTCACAGCCACATTTTCTTTTCTCCCCTCTGGATAGAGAACAGTGAGGTAGAGAGATGTTCCTCATCTCATCCATGTTTAAGGCAGGAATAAAATAGTATGTAGAAACAGAGAAAATGACAAAAAGGCATGCATGGGCTATGTGGCTCTCCCCATCACTCATCCCGTCTAGCATCCAGTTCCCCAGTCCCCCTCCCCATCACTGCTTCTGCTGGTTATTGTGGTTATTTGTGACTGGGGAAGCCTTCTTACTGCATGTAGCTCTATCATTTTACCATGAGGTCACTGTTTTAAGAAAAGACAACAATGGCAAGTTGTATGACATATTTCTTGATGTCAATGTTACATGACTTCATCTGAAAACTCTTTGCTAAACTATACATTTATGAGTTATATATAACTCTTGAGAAGACTCTCAAGAATTTTCTCCAACAACATGGATTGAAAGCAACAGTTCTTCAGCTGTGTAGATCACAACAAACTGTGGAAAAATCTTAAAGAGATGGGAATACCAGACCACCTTACCTGCCTCCTGAAAAACCAGTATATAGGTCAAGAAGCAACAGTTAGAACCAGACATGGAACAATGTAATGGTTCAAAACTGGGAAAGGAGTACATCAAGGCTGTATATTGTCACCCTGATTATTTAACTTATATGGAGAGTACATCATTTGAAATGCCAGGCTGGATGAAGCACAAGCTAGAATCAAGACTGCCAGGAGAAATATTAATAACCTCAGATATGCAGATGACATCACCCATATGGCAGAAAGCGAAGAGGAGCTAAAGAGCCTCTAGGTGAAGTTGAAAGAGGAGAGTGAAAAAGCTGGGTTAAAGCTCAACATTCAAACAACTAAGATCATGGCATCTGGTCCCATTACTTTATGGCAAATAGATGGGGAAACAATGGAAACATTGATAGACTTTATTTTGGAGAGCTCAAAAATCACTGCATATGGTGACTGAAGCCATGAAATTAAAAGACACTTGCTCCTTGCAAGAAAAGCTATGACCAAACTAGACAGCATATTAAAAAAGCAGAGATATTACTTTGCCAACAAAGGCCTGTCTAGTCAAAGCTATGTTTTTTCCAGTAGTCATGTATGTATGTGAGAGTTGGAATACAAAGAAAGCTGAGTGCTGAAGAGATACATTTGAATTGTGGTGTTGGAGAAGACTCTTGAGAGTCCCTTGGACTGCAAGGAGATCCAACCAGTCCATCCTAAAGGAGATCAGTCCTGAGTGTTCACTGGAAGGACTGATTCTGAAGCTGAAGCTCCAAAATTTTGGCCACCTAAGCGAAGAACTCACTCACTGGAAAAGACCCTGATGCTGGGAAAGACTGAAGGCAGAAGGAGAAGGGGATGACAGGATGAGATGGTTGGGGTGCATCACTGACTCAATGGACATGAGTTTGAGCAAGCTGCAGGAAATGGTGAAGGACAGGGAAATCTGGCATTCTGCAGTTCATGGGGTCGCAAAGTCAGATATGACTGAGGGACTGAACAACAACAACCACAAAACCGTATGAAGAGATTTGGAACGTGATCTTCTTAGGCCTTATGACATCTTAAGTCAAATGACGTCATGAAGTCTATGACTTCGTAAGACATATGGGACAGTGAACAAACGAATTAACCCTAGAAGTTGACAATTTAATATGCAAATCACATGAAAATGAGGAGGAACAGTTTTTCCTGTTATTAAAAATCCACTCTTGCCAGACCTTAAGACTGTCTTTTTTTGATTTTTAGAAATATAACAGCTAATGGAAGCTCACTGGAGAAAGAGTCATTGGATCTAGCTAATAAGCACCATCATGGCTGAACAGAGAAATGTCTCCTCAGAAATGCACCTTACCCCAGATAGTCTCTATGTCTCTTTTAGGGTTAGCCAGACTTTTCATTTTCAAGAAGTAAATAATCAACTTACTTGTGAGATCTACCGCAAAAATACAACAAAGTACTCAAGATGAATAAAATCCCAATGAAGATCTTGTTGCACAAGAAGTGAGCTACAGGTACCAACTGAATATATCATTATTAGGGACACACACACTTTACTGAAAATAAAATATAATTCAGAGTGAAAGCCAATTGATATACTTTGTGAAGTAATGTGTGCATTAAGCCAGAATGGAAACTAAATAAGTCCAGTCTCCAAATTTATCCAAGTTGCAAACATAGGCTATTGTTACAAATAAAAAAAAAAAGTGAAGTTGCTCAGTCATGTCCAACCCTTTGAGACCCCATGGACTGTAGCCTACTGTAGGCTCCTCCATCCATGGGATTTTCCAGGCAAGAGTACTGAAGTGGGTTGCATTTCCTTCTCCAGGGGATCTTACTGACCCAGGGATTGAACCCAGGTTGCCCACATTGCAGGCAGACGTTTTACCATCTGAGCCACCAGGGAAGCTCTGAGAATTCACTTCCTGTGTCTCTTCTCATTCAATGGAGGCAACACCAGCCTGAGGCTATTCTCTTGGCTCCAGCTTCCCTGCTCTGATGTGTCAGACATTCCTAATGCAATCTTTCTACCCAAAATTTCACATGAACATGTCTACTTCACAAAGTCATGTGCACCTGGTTGCAGTTTAAACCTTCAAAATAATGAAATCAGGGATGTTTAAATGCTAAGAATCACTATTTATTTTATTTTATTTTTTTAAAGTCATTCACCTGTTGCTCCAGGAGGTCTTCTAGAATATTTCTGAGCTGGCATTGAATGTGATAGCAGTTGAGACATTAATAATGGGTCCTAATATGTCCTCTTATGTAGACACTAAAACCAAGACACGTAAAGTATGACATTACCTTATTATCCTCGAGGTTGATCACTTCCAAGAAATCATGACCCTCTAAGCCTTGGAGGCTACTGATCTGATTCTGGCTCAGATCGAGGATCTGCAGGACTCTTAGGTCATCCAAACCTGTGATCTTCTCAATCTGGTTATTGCTCTAAAATTGATAAAAATACACTTAATGTCCTAAAAAGAAAACTGCAATGACAAGTTTTCATTCTGGGTACACTGCCTCAAACCTCTTAAAATCAGTAAGACATTCTTGTCTCCCTCCATTCCCATCATTCACCTCCCTAAACACATATACATACATCATAGACAGAAATCACGGTATTTCAGCTGGAAGACTCAGAACATAATATTTTTTGCTAGAGATAAGCAGATGAATGTTCATAGGAACATTGTTGAATAGGAAAGACAAAAGCTAGGCAGTATAAAATTTGTACATTGCTAACCTCAAGCCTAATGGCAGCATGACTCCATGCTCCTCTTTAGAAATATAAATTTAACAACAATTCTTTCATGGCCATTTTAACAAACCATGGAATACTACAACTCCCACATCTACTCTATCTTCAGAAATATTCTGAATATAATCACTTCATATCACAAGATTTGTGGTAGTCTGATATATGCTTCTGCTTATTCATGCTCTTGGTACCTTTCTCTCCTCTTGAATCCAGGCTGCATCTATGACCTGACTTAACCCGAAGAATATGGCACAAGTGTCCTAGTTACAAATTCTAAGACTTAAGAAGGCCTGGCAGTGGCTCCTTTTGTGTCTTGGAGCCCTGAGCTGCCATGTAAGAACTCCAGCTCCTCTAGAAAGAATCTGTGGAGATGTTAAACAGAGAGGAGCCCTGAGACTAGCGAGAGAGAAGAAACTCAGCTATTGCAGCATCTCAGCTGAGCCCAGCCCCCAGTAAACCTGCTAGCTGTACGCGGCAAGACCAGCAGAACCACCCAGCTGAGCCCAGCTCAGATTACAGAACTGCAAAATAATAAAATGGTTCACTAATAGAATTTCTCAACACCACTACATTTTGGGGTGGCATGTTTTAGAACAATACACACAAAAACTAAGTACTTAAATAATTCACACATAAACATCTTCTTAGAAAACACCATGAAACAGAGAAAGATATGAGTTAAATGTTGTTCTCTTTTCCAACCCCCATGAACCCATAACACAAATTATGGTGGTAACAACAATTTGCATTTTCTTGTACATTTCCCAACACATGCAAAATTCCTTGGGCTCATTAGTCTTTGAAGTATAAGAATATGTCCCAGTAAAGCTAAACTCTGAGTTGAGAATCACAATAAAGAGCAATTTTGAGGTTTCTACTAATGCCATGTTATACCCATCCTTAAACTTTTAAAACTTTTACTGAGCACTTTATAACTAAAAATTTTTAGTATTCTCTACCATCTATAATATTTTTTCTGGTACATGTTTCCTGATACATTTAATAGTAAGAGCTCATTTTCACCCAATTTTTCATAAGATTTCACTTTAATAATGAGCAAGATTTATATTCATTAATATAATTTTATGGTTCTTAAAATATATTAATAAAATGTTGATAATCTATAAAGCTATATGATAGTACGTGGGGATTCATTAAACTATTCCCTTTATTTTTATATATGTCTGAAAAATTCTGTAATGAGAAGGAAGAATACTAATGACCCCATTTGCCTAAGTCAAATTTCCTACTGTTCAAAAAAGTTCTAGAAAGAGTAATAGAAAAAGGAAAGGAAAAAACTATATGGAACATAATATCCATATTAATTTAACTTATTGAAATAGGACCTCAATATCCTATTTAAAATACACCCACATATCAAATTTATACATAATACACTTCTTCCTAAAGACTTCTGATGTGCCATAGATGTGGAAGATAAACTGTAATTCTTTTTTAGTGTGTCTCTGATGGCTTTCCAAGTGGTAGATGCTCAAGAGCAGGGTAAGGCATAGAAATATTTAATGAGATAGTCTATGGTCAAAAGAGAAAGCAGAACTTGAGAAATATGTCAAATCAGAATTTGAGTTGAAAGTCATCTAGTCAGATCTTTTATCCAGTGATGAAAAACTGATACGTCTCTCCTCAAAGCACATGGCCAGTTTCTGCAAGAACAGTTCTTGCACGTTTCATCATGTTGAGCAGGGAAAAGGGAGCAGTTAGAAACTATTTTATTAAATAAATGAAATGAGAAATAGTCTCAATCTCCCAAGTTGGGAGGGGGAAAAGAAAACAAATGACTTTTACTGAGACACAGAGATTTTTTGAAGTTTGGAATGGATTGTCCTTACTTGCTAAAGGAGGGGGCTGGCAGAACAGACCATGAGTGAACCACATTTTCCCTTAATATTTATTGTAAAAGTTGATTGTAGGGAATTAACAATTGGTTTGTATAGTGAATGGCTCTTTTTTTTCCTCTGAATTTATCTCAATAAAGTGAATTACTTTCAGCAGTACAATTGTTTTACTGATACCACAATTCTTTTAGAAAGCATGAAAGACTATTGAAACAAATGAGTCTCAATTTATGTATTTTATTAATATATGGAAAAGAAAATTTACCATTCTCAAACATTTTAAGGAAAATGAATGATGGAAAATTCTGTATTTTCTAGTTAATCTTGGATGATGGGAAAGGGAATGGGGAACAATCCATCTAATCTACTTGTAGGAAAAGTAAGTTTTTTTATACTTTTTCTAAAAGCTGCTTGAGATGAAACTGTCAACACAGTTTACTTATTCAGTTATTGAAACAGAGTCTTGTGATAAAAGTGCTATGTGTTGTTATTCTTAATAACGAGCTGAATTCTCATTTCCTATGCACAGCTGTGTATCTCTTTCCACATACCATGCTCTACTTAAAGTGAACAGGAATGCAATGTAAAAAGATACATAAAGAAAAGCATAAAGTTGTAACAAGCTGCAAATTGAATAGAACATACTGCCAAGAATCCTTCAAATTATCATAATTTTAAAATGTGACTTTCTTTTATAATTTTTAAGTTTGCAATTTGATTTGCTGAAGTTATTTCATTTATAGCTTTGCCACTGTGCCTTAGTGGACAGAAAACATGAAACTTCAGGGGAATAATTAAACTTTACCACGTCTTGACTGGCAATCAGTAGTTTGCCCTCATCTAATTCACTGTAAGGAGTGAAGAGTCTTGAAAAAGCACTTCAGGCTTCAAGCTCAGGGAAAGAAAAATTAACACATAGCCAACCATCAGCTGTCTGTGGTTAAACAAGACAGAAATAATGCATCACATCTGTAAAAAATCTGCAGATAACCCAAGATGTCATCTTAAACAACAGTTCAACAATCTTCTGTGGGATAGTTAACATAAGAAATTAATAAATTACTAGTCTCATGGCTTAAAATCCTTGTCTATCCTGTGACAGATAAAATGAATAATAAAAAAGCCATCCAAGGGTAGGAGGGAAGAAGAAAGACTCCTAGATCATCCACAAGCTACTTTATCAGCCCCCAAACTAGTGAGCTAGACTATTACTTCAAAAATATTGTATATATGCTTGGAACTAATATGATCCTGCTGATTTTTAAGTAAGTTGTCTGTGTTTCATTCAGTCATAGTCACAGAGCATGTCATATAGCTTAAGGATAGTGCTCTTCATGGGGAAAAATTTTAAAATATTAACTTTCTGCAGGAAATTGTTCATTTATTCTCAGCCAGAGAGAATAAATGAACTTTATTTACTTATTCATTCATAATAAATTATGAATAAACTTATTCATAATCCTGGTTTTCTAGAATGGGAGACTAGCATATAGTGATATAAAAGGATTGCCAAAATTCAGTGCCCAGGGGTTCATTTGAAAGCAATGAAGGTTTTGTTTTTTTTTTTTGCAATGATGCTTTAACTGCAATAAATATTACACTTCTTCATGTTGTTTAGTCACTAAATCATTTCCGACTCTGCAACCCCATGGACAATAGCCTGCCAAGTTCCTCTGTTCATCACATTTCCCAGGCAAGAATACTGGAGTGAGTGCCATTTCCTTCTCCAGCGGATATTACCAACCCAGGGATCAAACCTGTGTCTCTTGCATTGGCAGGTAGATTCCTTACCGCTGAACCACCAGGGAAGTCCAAATATCATGTTTAAATATGTTTAAATATTATTGCATTAATAAGACATTATAAATATATTCTTAACAGGTGCTAGAAGTATGCCTTTCTTTCTTAGTGGTAAAGTCAGTCTTTTGAAAAATAGAATTTGTATACCAAGTTAGAAAATCATTTTACCTTAAGCATGAAATATTCATCAAACACACATAAACAAACCAGCTATAAAAAGGAGCAGACAAAATGGAAGATCATGACATTTCATAAAGAAACTACCTCTTTATAAAACTGAAAAATCCTAGCTATCATTCATATATTCACTAAGACATTAATTAGTACTTCTACAAAGAATAATACTTTTGGTAGACTCACCAGACAAAGTATTTTGATTGGTAACATGCCTAAGCCACTAATGGTTGTGATCTTGTTGTTGGCCAAACTAAGGTAGTTAAGACTGTTACACAGCTCTAGTCCACTGATTTCAGTTATCTCATTGCCTGTACACCACGACTATGTTAAGGAAAATGTTACTGGAAACATTTTGAAGAAACAATGAATCAGTGTCAAATCATCATTAGAAAAATCAGACAACAGCATAAATAAAAAGTACTACGTGCCCAATACAAAGCATGCCAAATCTTAAAATATTTTTTATATGTAAGCTAATACTTACATGGGGAAAACATCTGAAAAAGAATGGATGTAATATGTGTGTGTATGTATATGTATACTTCATATATATCGACTTAGCAACATACCTGATTCACTTTGCTGTACACCTGAAACTAACACATGGTAAATCAACTATGTGCCAATAAAAATTTAAAAGAAAAAGAAAAGAAAGAAGTTAGTACTAGCACTTTTTTTTTTTTAAAGGAACAGCTTTTGAGTGCACTCAGTTGCATTTGTATTCATACGTGACTCATTTAATTGGTGAGGAAAAAAACAGTTAATCGCCAGAGTGAAACCACCGGGGTGGTTCAAAGCTGCCTCTTTGGCAGCATTTTTCCTTTGTTCCCTTAATGGTCTTCATGGGAAACTCTTGTACTTCCCTACAGGCAGAACTTCTGAATCCAGGGTTGTCCTGGGGAAGCACACGTGCTTTATCATCCCCATAACCGGGAAAACAGCCCGGGAGATGTCATCTAGAGAAAATGGGTCATCTGAGAGGTCAATTGAGAAAGTTTGGAGATGAAGAGCTTTGGGGCAAATTTCCAGGACTTAATGTCATTATCCACCAAAGCTCAGTTTTCCTTCCAAAGTAGCCTAAGGCATCACCATTTTCTCAGCCAGTTGTCATCTTCAGGGCATCCAGTCATCACCAAGACCTGGCATTTTTTGCTTTAAAACATCTCTTCAAATATGCCATTGTTGTTCATCTCCAGCTTAATTCAGCTTTGATACCAGTGCGTACCTCTAACTTACATTTCTTCTTGTCTTCAAGTCATCTTACACCCCATAGCCAGGTTAAATTTTTTTCAAAATATTGACTGGATATCATGCGTCAATTAACAAATTCTTACAAGACAAATTCCAAATCTTTACTCTGGCATTTAAGGCCCTTTACTTTAAGCAAAATCTATTGAATTTCATCCCCATTATAATCCAGTGAGAATTCTCCAATTCTGCCAGGTCCAGCTTCTTAATAGTTCAGGAATTTACATTTGACTTACCTTTTTTTTTTTTTTAATACTGCTTTCCTAATTATTTCTAAAATCTGCCCATTCTTCAGGATTTAATTTAAAATTCCACTTTTTAAGTTTTCTCTTTTTTTAACATTTGCTTTAGACTGGCATATTAAGCATTTCTTTTTGATGAACAGCCTCATTTCTCTACTTCTATTACTTTTTAATTACATAAATAAGTACAAGTGACAGATTTGGAGAACATATATTCACAACATACAGAATAGACAAAGAATTAAGCATCTAGAAAATATAAAGATGACAATAGCCCAATAGAAAATGGGGAAAGAATATAATCAAGAAATTCTCAGAAGAGCAAATCCAGGTGGATAACGTAACAGGGAAAAGGAAATGGTAAACCACTCCAGTATTTTTGCCTGGGAAATCCTATGGATAGAGGGCTACAGTCCATGTGGTCACAAGAGTCAGACACAATTTAGCAGCTACACCACCACCCCCAACATAAAAAAACATATGAATAGACACTCTGCTTCACCTGTAGTCAGGACAAAGTAAATTAAGATGTTATTCTTTGCCTATCAGTTTGGCAAACATTTAAAAAGTTTTGAGGAATAGATTCTTTCATACCACTGAGTGAGAGGGTTCATTATGGCACAGCCTCTCTGGAGGCAAACTGGCAGTGTTTATTATATTGTAAATATCAGGCTAATTCCAACTCTTGGTATTCACTCTAGACAAACTGTTTCTTCCTCAAAGCCTTTTCTGGTCAACTTTGAGCACCTCACTTATGGAGATCAACCTCAGAACCAACAAATGCTTTGAAGAGAAAGGAATAGACCGTAAGTATCACCAAAAAAACACATTTTGCTTCAAAATTATCTGTAGTTAGCCTAACTCTATTACTTACTAGTTATTGACATAATTTCTCTCTGCTCAGACTTTTCATCTGTACAATGAAGATATAACATCAGGTTGCCATGAAGCTCAAAAGTTAGATCATGAGGGAAAAAATTTAGGAAATAGGTGTGAATGAGTTGTACAAACTATCAAGTACCTCACGCTTACAAGGCATGATGTTATTGTTACTAAATTACAAGCACATGAAGCTAAGGAATCATATCCTCTGCCTCCTGGCCAATAGCACACAAACGAGGATTCAGGCCAGGATGGCTTCTGAAAGAACTAGGCCAGAGACACCTGTTAATTAAGAAACTAAGAGCAATGATGAGAAAATACTGCCAAACGAACTGGAAATTCCTCGATTTTCCTCACAGGTTCCAGATTCAATCCTTAGGCAGAAGCATAATTCTACTTATTGTCAGCATGCATTTCAAAATCACTTTCACAAAGCTTCCCGCCAGACTAGCTCTACAGACAGACATTTATGCTCATAAACAAGATCCTTCTTTCTGCCTCCATTTTCTTTGAGCTGTTTAAATAATCACTCCATAGATGAATTAAAATATCCCCAGAGTAGCACTCTTGGGCAAGAAAAATTAAGCATGGAAAACTTCAAATGGACAACTGTTTCACTCTAGCCCAGGAAGCAATAGTCTCTTAAGTCCTATTTCAGGAGCACTAGGAGTAAGACACGACTGAGTGACTGAACTGAACTGAGGGTCTTGGTAGCTCAGCCTCAGCAGAAATGAAGATACTCGATTATGAGAGTAAAACAAATGCTTGGCAGTGGCTGAGTCAGGAAGGATTCCCATGGGAAGCAGGCAGGAATTGGAAAGCTAGAATATAGAGATCCAGAAACTGTCAAGAGATAATGGGAACTTAAAAGGAAAGCTTGTTGACTGTGTGTATAATGATTTTCCAAGACATGAGAGACTATATTTAGTTTACTCTCTAGCTTTGAATAGGAGGGAAAGTCATATATTATGAAATTAGTATTGCAAGGGTCAGAAGGAGGAATACAGATACCTCCTGCAGTATGGCCAGGGCTTCTACACTGGGGCAATGGATGAGGAATTGACTGGACATCTCTGTTGATAAATACTTCCATTTCACCAAAACTGTCTGTTTCTCAACTCTTCACTCCTCTTTAAATTTCAAGGAATTTCAAGCATTATATATTACAGCTGACCTTTGAAAAACAGGTTTGAAATTTATGGGACCACTTATACTTGAGTTGTTTTTTCTTTTTCACTAAATGCATACTACAGTGATACACCATCTATTGAGGTTGGTTGAATCCACTGATGCAGAACTGTGGCTAACAAAGAACTTACTATAAAGTTCTGTGAGGATATTTGATTGCTCTGGATTGGTCCTTAACTCTTACCATTATTCAAGGATCAACTGCACTCATGTTCTTAAGTAACGAGTACTTTTAACCATGGTATAAGAGCTTTCTCCACTAACTACTTCCACAGTTACATCACATGTGACCATTAGCAATGACAACAGTCAGTATGCAGAACTGGTCCATCCAGCGCTCTGAGTTCAGGAATAACTTTATCTCTCCCATCTCATTTTCTTAACAATCTTCATGAAATGTTAGTTGCCCTTCCTCCTAACATTATTCTTTCACTTTGGTCCTTAACTCTTACCATTATTCAAGGATCAACTGCAATCATGTTCTTAAGTAACGAGTACTTTTAACCATGGTATAAGAGCTTTCTCCACTAACTACTTCCACAGTTACATCACATGTGACCATTAGCAATGACAACAGTCAGTATGCAGAACTGGTCCATCCAGCGCTCTGAGTTCAGGAATAACTTTATCTCTCCCATCTCATTTTCTTAACAATCTTCATGAAATGTTAGTTGCCCTTCCTCCTAACATTATTCTTTCACATTCTTTAATAGGTCTTGGGACTATCCAGTAAGAAGAAACATAATCAGTTAAGTCATTATAATGTTACAATGAATTAGTTTACTAGCTTAATTCTCTTAGGTATATTTCAATTTTAAAAGGCCACTATTAGGAGAAAGAGACTCAAAGAACTAAGAATCAACATACTGCATCCTAACAC
>SJXQ01001422.1:178223-218561 GCA_006408695.1 Aepyceros melampus | reverse complement strand
GAATCGCCAGTCCAGGTTTGATGCAGGATGCAGGATGTTTGGGACTGATGCATGGGGATAATCCAGAGAGAGGGTGTGGGGAGGAAGGGGGGAGGTGGGGGTCGGGATTGGGAGGTCATGTACACTCGTGGCTGATTCATGTCGATGCGTAGCAAAATGAATACAGTATTGTAAAGCAAAACAAACTAAAAAGTAACTAAAAAAATAAAAATAAAAGTGAAACTCTTAAAAAAAAAAACAGTATGATATTTCCTCAGAAAGTTAAGAATAGAGCTATCATGCTGCTGCTGCTAAGTCACTTCAGTCGTGTCTGACTCTGTGCGACCCCATAGACGGCAGCCCACCAGGCTCCCCTGTCTCTGGAATTCTCCAGGCAAGAACACTGGAGTGGGTTGCCATTTCCTTCTCCAATGCATGAAAGTGAAAAGTCAAAGTGAAGTCGCTCAGTCATATCTGACCTTCAGCGACCCCATGGACTGCAGCCTTCCAGGGTTCTCCATCCATGGGATTTTCCAGGCAAGAGTATTGGACTGGGATGCCGTTGCCTTCTCCAAATGGGATAATAACAGTCCTTTATTTTCTTTTATCAGCCCCTCTAATTCACAGCAGCTTCCAGTGGGAACTGGAGCTGAGATGACGAGCCCTTCTTACTATCTGCTCCTTAAGCTGGGGTTGTATCAAAACATGAGCTCAGTTATATTTTCTAGAGAATTCAATCTTTACACAGGGGTAAATGATGACCCTCTTTAACAGTTCAGCAAATACCCTAGAGAAAACTCATGGCCAGTGCAGAAATATAGGAAGATCTGGGGAGAGACATTTTGACAACCATGTTCACAGGCTCCTTATAGCCAGAGGGGCTTTCCCTGAAGTGGGGATGATAAAGGACACCCACCTCAGCAAGGAAGAGGACTGGCCAACATTTATAAGGTCAGACCATGGCCGAGGCCCACCTTCTGTTGAGTCCTCTCTCTGAGCCACCAAGTTACATACTAGCTCTACATTCTGTCAGAGCCACAGAGAGATTCAGACCCAGGCCCCAGCTTTTAACTGCTACACCACCCCCAGCCTCCTGTGTATCTAAGGGACAGCTTTGGAAACACTGACATTCGTGAAGTGGTACTGAATGGTTCTTGCCAGTCAGTAACAACTTAGTGGCAATTCGGTTCCAAGTCTGGTTTTCAACCTAACACAGAAGGGACTACTGGGTGCTGCTGCACCTTTGCTCTGGGCACCAAAAGGCAGAGAGAAAACAGATCCAAGCTTTGGAAGAAAGTGTGCCAGGTAGTGCTGGGGAGAGGAAATGAGAGGACAGGCCAGTCAGGCAACAACAGTGACAAAGCTCCCACCTTAGAAGAGAGAGCACCGGCTTCCAGGTCAGGCGGCCCAGGTTCTAGCTGGTCAGGCTTTGTGTTACATACATGTACATGACTGTCAGCAGGTAACATATCCTCACTGACCTTCAGATCCTCATGTGTCCAGTGAACAACTGAGCATTTCTGACATGTGTAACAGGGCCCAGACAGTGCATCTTAAACTGGAAAAATAAACTATTTATAAGAAAAGAGGCTCAGTGTTTGCATTTGGAGAACAGCTTGAGGCTGCAAGAGCATACAGGGACAGAGGCTGAGCTGTGCTCCAGCCCGCCACTGACATCACCTGCCAGGTGACGGCTCTTCTCTGCCCTCCTCGTCCGTGACACAGAGGTGGCCACACTGCATCAAAAGGGACACAGATGAAAGTCACAGAGGCTCACTTTACAGGAGCAAAACACTACGGAAGTTCCGTGTGTGTGTGTGTATATATATATATATATTTTTTATATATTCATTTGGCTGCACTGGATCTTAGTAGCAGCACATAGGATCTTCAATCTTCTTTTTGGCATATGCAAGATCTTCAGTTGCAGCATGTGAGATCTAGTTCCCTGACCAGGGATTGAACCTGGGTCCCCCTGCATGGAGAGTGTGGAGTCTCAGCCACCAGACTACCAGGCAAGTGCCTATGTATACATACATGTATATGCCTGTGTGTATATAGTGTATAAAGAACAAGCCAGCTAGCTGGACAATCAGCACCTGTCCCACCAGAACAGCAGTGGAATGTAAGATAAGATGCTTCTTACATGTGCTGCAGTTCCTGCTGCGTATCTTCCAAGGAAATACCCAGCAACAGGCAAATGCCCCATCCGATGGCATTTATCTGCTCTCCTCCAACTGTGACACTGGATCCAACAATTTCACTCCTAGATATTTATCCCATATGTGAAATGAATCACCAGTCCAGGTTTGATGCATGATACAGGATGCTCAGGGCTGGTGCATTGGGATGACCCAGAGGGATGTTTTGGGGAGGGAAGTGGGAGGGGGGTTCAGTATGGGGAACATGTGTACACCCGTGGTGGATTCATGTTGATGTAGGCAAAATCAGTACAATATTGTAAAGTAATTAGCCTCCCATGAAAATAAATACGTTTATATTTAACAAAAACCAAAATATATATGCACCTCAAGGTTCACTGCAGCATTGCTTCCAATAGCCAAGATGTGAAAGTATCTTTAGTGATCATGATTGAATGAATGAATAAAGAAGACATGATATGCATATACACATAAAGTGATATTACTCAGTGATGAAAAAAATGAAATATTACTATTTGTGACAACATGGATGAGCCTAGACATTATTATGCTAGTGAAATAAGTCGTATGACAGTAGCAAATGTTGTATAACTTCACTGATAAATGAATTTTTAAAACAAAACAAAGCTAATGAATAAACATAGCAATTTAAAAAACAGATCATACATACAGAGAACAAACAAGCAATTGACAGAGAGAAGGTTGAAGCAGAAGAGAGAAAGTGAGGGAGATTAAGAAGCACAAACTTCCAGTTACAAAACAAATGAGTCAGAGATCTGAAAGCTACAGTGTAAGAAATATAGTTCATAACTATATAATATATTTGTATAGTGATAGATGGTAAAATAAACAAACAAACATTCCTATAAAAACAGATCAGGTTTTTGGTTATCAGAAATGGAGTTTAAGGGAAAGGGAAACTGGAGGAAAGTAATCAAAAGGTACACATTTCTAATTATAACATAAGCAAGTACTAGAGATGTAATGTACAGCATGATAAATATAATTAATGGTTTATGGAAGTTTTTTTAGTAAATCCTGAATTTTCACCACCATTTTATTTCCATTTCTTTAATGTTGTGTATATATGCCATTATGAAATTTCACTAAACAAATTGTGGTAATAATTTCTTAATGTATGCAAGCCAGTCATTATGCTTTTTAAACTTACACAGGGCCATGCCAATTATATCTCAATGAAACTGGGAGAGAAGCTAAAAATTAAAATAATTAAAACAAATTAGAAAAAAGTAACAAATAGAGTTAAACTAGGGAATTAAAAAAATGTCTCCTTGGTAATAATTTCTAACTGATAAAAGAGAAAATAGAAAATAAATGCATTAGTGCAGAATGAATGAATTCTTAACTCACCAGAATTAAGACCCTTATCTGAAGCATTTGCCAGATTTTCATAGGCAGTACTCCACGTTATGGCATCATTAGGCAAGCTAAATACAAAATTGATATGCTATACGAAAAATTTGGGAGCTGAATATCCTGTCATTTTATATGCATTGTTATATACATTTTTTGGGCTGGAAGAGCCTACCAAATCATCAGGAATGATGAGTTTATGTAAAGAGATATGTGGAAACAGGAAGGGAAGGACTAGTGGGGTTGTGTAATCAGACTTGAAATGTCTGGACGTTTCCAGTTGCTGTAGTTAAAGGCAACAAAATTTTAAAAATATAGCATCAAGGTTGTCAGTGAATCTATTTTTTTGTAGCAAAAAAAATTTTTTTTCCATTTTCTTAATAAAAAACTCTAATGAAAATAAAAATAGTTTTGGTGTGAAGCTGGACTTTCAAAATATGACAGTTTTATTATCTGATTTAGAAGTTGTGCTCCTGGAAAAATTAAAGACCCTTCATTTATAAATGTAATTTTTATACTTCTGACTCATGCAGTATTTGAGCTTGATAGCTAAGTTTCAGATACAGGCTAAGTTCGATCTTAGTATAGAGTACATTTCCTTAAAAGTATATATTAAATAGCCTCAAAAAGATAGAAACATTGCTTTAATACATAGTATTTAAGATAAAAGAAACTTTCTTTTTTGTCTTATTTTAAATTATTACTAGCACTACACTTTAAATTATTACTAACACTACACTTTAAATTATTACAAATTATTTTATAGTAATTATATTACTAACACTTTAAATTATTATTAACACTATAACAGAATAGAGTGGACTTGTCATTTGTTTATATACAATTTTGGTATAAGCTAATTAATTTAAAGAATTAGTTCAAGCAACCAAATTCTTTATTCTATACTAAAATGTTCTAAAATACAAATATGATATCAGAATGCAACTGTCACACAAAATAATAACAAGGAAAGGATGTTTTTCTAATCAGTTCTTAACTTTTAAGTAAAGTTTTTCTTTGATAAACATGACATCAACCTATAAATTAGAATTAAAAGAATATGATATATTTCTGGATGCACTTTATAAATTCTCTCAAGCATTGCTATAGATCTAATTTTTGTGACTTCACTTTAAATTTTGCTTTCTTCTAATGTCATTGACGATAAAATTTCATTATAGCATTTTAGAGTAACTTATTATCTTAAGAATGACATTAATCACTCTCAATGCATTAGTACTATTTCTAGTTATTTCCATATTTGTTCATTAGAATGTTTGTCCCAATAATTATCCTGTTATGTACTTAGTTCTGTCGGTCCTCATATTTTAAGTTAAACATTAAAATACATTATTGAATTATTTTCTATTAAATAAATTTACATTTGATTA
Source organism: Aepyceros melampus (assembly GCA_006408695.1). Lineage (NCBI taxonomy): Eukaryota > Metazoa > Chordata > Mammalia > Artiodactyla > Bovidae > Aepyceros > Aepyceros melampus. The sequence goes on along the minus strand of SJXQ01001422.1, from coordinate 213,655 downwards.
TTCTTATAAACTTCAAGAAACTTTATTGTAGGCAATATTCTCTTCTTAACCTTCACTAGTTCCATCAATATTCTTCTTACATTTCAGCCTGACATTAAAATTTTAATCTATAGGTGGGGTTTCTTACTTTCAGATAAGGCTATACATTCTTTATACATAAATGCACTTCAAATGACCAGTTAAATTAAAAACTCATTCTGGGAAATTGGGTGGAACTCTTTTATTGCACGGGAGGTTAATATCATGTCCTTATTGAGAAAATGCCAGAGTGGAGAACATTCTTTTACAATCTTTATTTTGGTCAGCAGGCAGGCCCAGGTTTTACTAATGAACATCTGCAGGTGGTGGTGCAGGAAACCTTGACATAGGACAGAAAAGAGTCAACCTTAATCTTAATCCCCATTATCAAGAAAATAATATCTATTACAAAAAAGAAATGGAAGTGATGAATACATTGACTCATGTACATCTTCAAAAATATTTACTTAATACTTAAGGACACCAGCTGGCCTGATGATTCACTATTTTACAGTTCATATGAGTAAAATAAAGGATAGAATAGAAAATGATTTAAATATATGTTCACATAAAATTTCAAGCAGTACAGGACTTTAAAGATCATTCTACTTCAATCAATGTTTAAGCAATGAATAAACAATGTTGTTGCTCTTCATGACCCAGGCGTGTTCAACTCTCTGGGACCCCCATGAACTGCAGCATGACAGTCTTCCCTGTCCTTCACTATCACCCTGAATTTGCTCAAACTCATATCCACTAAGTCTGTGATGCCATTCAAACACGACATCTTCTGTTGCCCGTTTCCCTCTTGTCCTCAATTTTTCCAGTATCAGGATATTTTTCAAGTGAATCTGTTTTTCTATTGAGTTGTCCAAATTACTGGAGCTTCAGCTTCAGCATCAGTCCTTCTAAAGAATATTCAGGGTTGATTTCCTTTAAGATTTACTGGTTTGATCTCCTTGTTATTCAAGGGACTCTTGAAAGTTTTCTCCAGCACCACGGTTTGAAAGCATGAATCTTCAGAGCTCGGCCTTCTGATGATCTAAATCACATATCCACACATGAATGCTGGAAAAAAAAAAAAAACATAGCTTTGACTATACACACCTTTTTCAGCAAAGTGATGTCTCTGCTTTTTAATATGTTCTCTAGATTTGTCATAGCTTTTCTTCCAATTAAAATTTTTCAATTTCAAGGCTACAGTTACTGCCCACAGTGATTTTGGACCCCAAGAAAATAAAACTTTTCACTCTTTACAATTTTGGCTCATCTATTTGCCATGATGTGATTGGACTGGATGACATGAACTTAGCTTTTTGAATCCTTAGTTTTCAACCAGTTTTTTCACTCTCCTCTTTCACCTTCATCAAGCGGCTCTTTAATTTTTCTTCATTTTCTGTCATTAGAGTGGTATCATCTTCATATATGAGATTGTTGATATTTCTCCTGAAAATATTGATTCTAGCCTGTGCTTCATCCAGCCCATCATTCCACATTATGTACTCTGAATATAAGTTAAATCAAATCCCAGGGCTTGCTCAAACTCATGTCCATCGAGTCAGTGATGCCCTAAATTATATCATTTGAGTAGTCCTCTTCTCCTCCATCCTTCAATCTTTCCAAGCATCGGGGTCTTTTCCAATGAGTCAGTTCTCATCAAGTGGTCAAACTATTGGAGTTTCAGCAGGGTGACAATATACGGCCTTGATATACTCCTTTCCCAATTTTGAACCAGTCTATTATTCTATGTCTGATTCCAACCATTGTTTCTTGTCCAAGGTACAAGTTTCTCAGGAAGCAGGTAAGATAGTTAGGTATTCACCCCTCTTTAAGAATTTTACACCATTGTTGAAGTCCACAGGATAATTATTAAAAAGAAAAATCTTCATGACCCAGATAACCACAATGGTGTGACTGCTCACCTAGAGCCAGACATCTGGGAATGTGAAGTCAAGTGGGCCTTAGGAAGCATCATTATGAACAAAGCTAGTGAAGGTGATGTCCAGCTGAGTTATTTAAAATCGTAAAAGATGCTGCTGCTAAAATGCTGACCTCTATATGCCAGCAAGTTTGGAAAACTCAACAGTGGCCACAGGACTGGAAAAGGTCAGTTTTCATTCCAATACCAAACAAAAGCAATGACAAAGAGTGTTTAAACTACTACACAATTTCACTCATCTCACATGCTAGCAAAGTAATGCTTAAAATTCTCCAAGCCAGGTTCCAACAGTATGTGAACTGTGAACTTCCAGATGTTCAAGATGGTTTCAAAAAAAGGCAAAGAAACCAAATATCAAATTGCTAGCATATGTTGGATCTTAGAAAATATAAGAGGATTCCAGAAAAGCATCTACTTCTGCTTTATTGGCTATTCCAAAACCTTTAACTGTGTGTATCAAAACAAACTGGAAAATTCTTACAGAGTTGGGAATACCAGACCACCTGACCTGCCTCCTGAAAAATCTGTACACAGGTCAAGAAACAACAGTTATAATTGAACATGGAAAATGGACTGGTCCCAAATTGAGAGAGGATAACATCAAGCCTATGTATTGTCACCTTGCTTATTTAACTTATATGTAAAGTACATCATGAGAAATGCTGGCTGGATGAAGCACAAGCTGGAATCAATATTGCCAGGAGAAATATCAATAACTGCAGATACACAAATGACACCACCCTTATGGCAGAAAGCAGAGAATAACTAAAGAGTCTCTTGATGAAAGTGAAAGAAGATAGTGAAAAAGTTGGCTTGAAATTCAACATTCAGAAAACTAAGATCATGGCATCCAGTCCCATTACTTAAAGGCAAACGGATTTGGAAACAGTAGAAACGTGAGATACTTTATTTCCTTGGGCTCCAAAATCACTGCAAATGGTGATTGCAGCCATGAAATTAAAAGATGCTTGCTCCTTCAAAGAAAAGCTAAGGCCAATCCAGACAGCATATGTTCTGTCTAGACAGCATAATATTCTTTCTAGTTAAATCTATGATTTTTCCAGTAGTTATGTATGGATGTGAGAGTTAGACTATAAAGTAAGATGAGCACCAAAGAATTAATGCTTTTGAACTGCAATGTTGGAGATTCTGGAGAGTCCTTTGGACTGTAAGGAGATCAAACCAGTCAATCCTAAAGCAAATCATTCCTGACTAGTCATTGGAAAGACTGTTGCTGAAGCTGAAACTCCAAAACTTTGACCACTTGATGAGAACTGACTCATTGGAAAAGACCTCGATGCTTGGAAAGATTGAAGGCTGGAGGAGAAGAGGACTACTCAGGATGATATGATTTAGGACATCACTGACTCGATGGACATGAGTTTGAGCAAGCTATGGGATTTGATGATGGACAGGAGAGTTTTGTGTGCTTCAGTCCACGAGGTCACAAAGAGTCAGACATGACTGAGCTACTGAATCTAACTGAACACACTCAAAATCTTTAAGGTAGTCTATGAAGCATAAGTAGATTTTTTTAAATTCCCTTGCTTTTTTTACGATTCAATTGATGTTGGCAATTTGATCCCTGCCTTTTCTAAATGCATCTTGTACATCTGGACATTCTTGACTCACATACTGCTGAAACCTAGCTTGAATGATTGTGAGCTTTATCTTGGTAGCATGTGAAACTGTGCAATAGTATGGTAATCTGAATAGTCCTTCGTATTACCTTTCTTTGGGGTTGAAATGAAAATTGATCTTTTACAGTTTTGTGGCCTCTGCTGAGTTTTCCAAATTTGCTGGCATATTGAGTGCAACACTGTAACAACATCATCTTTTAGGGTAAAATACTTCAACTGGAATTCCATCAGCTTTGTTTGTAGTAATGCTTTCCAAGGCCCAGTTGACTTCAAACTCCAGGATACCTGGCTCTAGGTGAGTGACCACACCATCATGGTTATTTGAATAATTAAGAAATGTTTTGTACAGTTCTTCTTTGTAATATTTCCACCTCTTTTAATCTCTTTTATTTCTGTTAGCCTTTGCCATCTCTGTCCTTTGTTGTGCCCATCTTTTCATGAAATATACCCTTGGAGTCTCTAATTTTCTTGAAGAGATTTCTAATTCTTCCCATTCTATTGTTTCTCTCTATTTCTTTGCATTGTTTACTTAGAAGGCTTTCTTATCAGTTCAGTTCAGTCGCTCAGCCATGTCTGACTCTTTGTGACCCCATGAATCGCAGCACGCCAGGCCTCCCTGTCCATCGCCAACTCCTGGAGTTCACTCAGACTCACGTCCTTTGAGTCAGTGATGCCATCAAGCCATCTCATCCTCTGTCGTCCCCTTCTCCTCCTGCCCCCAATCTCTCCCAGCATCAGAGTCTTTTCGAAAGAGTCAACTCTTCGCATGAGATGGCCAAAGTACTGGAGTTTCAGCTTTAGCATCATTCCTTCCAAAGAAATCCCAGGGCTGATCTTATATCTCTTTGCTATTTCTGTAGCTCTGCATTTATTTGGGTGTATCTTTCCCTTTTACTTCTCTTCTTTTCTGAGCTATTTGTAAGGCCTCACACAACCACTTTGCCCTCTTGTATTTCTTTCTTGGGGGATGATTTTGGTCACCACTTCCTATAGAATATTATGAACCACTGTCCATAGTTCTTCAGGCATTCTGTCTACTAAGTCTAATCCCTTGAATCTATTTGTTACCCCCACTGTATAATCATAAAGGGTTTGATTTAGGTCATACCTGAAAGATCTAGTGATTTATCCTACTGTTTCCAATGTATGCCTGAATTTAGAAGTAAGGAGCTGAAGGTCTGAGTCACAGTCACTCCAGTTCTTATTTTTGCTGACTGTATAGAGCTTCTCTATCTTTTTCTGCAAAGAATATAATCAATCAGATTTCAACATTGACCGTTTGGCGATGTCCATGTGTAGAGTCATCTCTTGTGTTGTTAGAAGAGATTGTTTTGTATGACCAGTTCATTCTTTTGGAAAAATTCTATTAGCTTTTAGCCTCCTTTATTTTGTACCCCTGGGACAAACTTGCTTGTTTCTCCAGGTATATCTTGATGTTCTGTTTTTGCATCCCAATACACATTTGATGTCATGGACATTATTTTTGGTGTTAGATCTAGAAGGTGTTGTAGGTCTGCATGGAATCATTCACCTTCTTCAGCATTAATGGTTGGGGCATAAACTTGAATGACTGTGATGTTTAATGGTTTGCCTTGAAAACAAACCAAGATCATTCTGTCATTTTTGAGACTGTATCCAAGTACTGCATTTTGGACTGTTGTTGACTTATGAGAGTTACTCCATTTCTTCTAAAAAAATTTTGCCCACAGTAGTATATATAATGATCATCTGAATTAAACTGGCCCATTCCAGTCCATTTTAGTACACTGATTCCTAACAGGTTGATGTCCACTCTTGCCATTTCCTATTTCAACATATCCAATTTACCTTGATTCATGGACCTAATAATCTAGGTTTCTTGGAATATCATTCTTTACAGCTTTGGATTTTACTTTCATCACCAGACACATCCACAACTGAACATACNTTCTGTATTTTTCCTACCTGTTTTTGAAGACAATGTTCTGCTTTTCTGGATGTCTTATGTCCTCTGCTCACATTCAGAAGCTGCCCTGTAGAATTTACTCAGCGTTGAGATGTTCTTTTGATGAATTTGTGCAGGAGAAAGTGGTCTCTCCATCCTATTCCTCCGCCATCTTCCCACCTGAACATACTTTCTGCTTTGGCTTAGCCTCTTCATTCTTTCAGGAGATATTTCTTTGCTCTTCCCTAGTAGCATATTTGACACCTACAGACCTGAGAGGCTGATTTTTTCAGTGTCATATATATTTTCCCTTTTCATACTGTTCATGAGGTTCCCAAAGCAAAAATACTGAAGTGTTTTGCCATTCCCTTCTCCAGTGGGCAACATTTTGTCAGGCTCTCCCTGACTAGCAGGCTCATTCCCTTCAGCTGCTCCATGTAGCCAGAAAACATCTCTGCTCTGGTTGTCCCAGTGTTGATCCTCTTGAGTGTGTAAACACTCACTGGCTGGTGGGTGCTGTTCAATGTGCTGCCCAGGGACCTGGGCTAAGTCCCTGCTGGAGTTATTGGCTGGAGCTAATCCGTGTTGGAGGATGCCCAGGAGTGGAGAGCTCCCCAGCCTCACCATAAAACCAATACTCTTACATAAATGGTACTTGCTACATATTTCAGAGTAAGAAAAAAGGTAAAAATAGTTTTCTTGTTTAGTTATAACCAATTCTGCTTCATATTCTCATTTACTCTCTTAATCTCTATTTATTTCCACTATTTTCTACTAAGGTTATTTTAACATTATCTAGTTGTTGTTGTTTACTTAACTACTCACTTTGACTCCATTCCTCTCTATTTTATATACTTTGTGTCCCATTTTTGCATTTGTTAGAAAACTGGAACATTTTTTAAAGGGTTTAGAGATTTTAGTTTAAAATTTTTCCTTGATCAATTATATTTCTCTTCTGATAATTTAAGAAATGATATATGTTTTAAAAATGTTTTCAAAATCACTCCTATTATTTCATTGAGGTTTCACTGAGAGCTGTTACCGGTTTGAATAAAGTGCTGTAATCTCACCAGAGAAGCCTATGATTGCCTAGTATAGTATTAGAGTTTATCACACAGGTATTGATGATCAGTGCCCCTTGTTAGATACCACATATTTCAATCATTCATATGCATTTTAACAATAATGGATGCTTGACTAAATTTCAAAATTAAAAAATAAAAGAAAAGAGGAGATGCAATTTTCAATGAAATGATAGCTAGTAAAGAAGTGTGGCAGCTGTGACAGACCATGCAGAAACATGGCCTAGAGGAGCTATCCCAAGTTCGAGGTAGAGGCAGTGGCTGAGAGGAGCTACCTCATGTCTGAGGTAGGGGTGGCGGCCAAGAGGAGCTACCTCTCGTCAAGGTCAAGAGGGGTGACCTCATCCAAGAAAAGGAGAAGCCATGAAGAGATACCCCACTACCAAGTTAACAGAAACCCAAGTAAGATGATAGGTGTTGCTAGAGGGCATCAGAGGGCAGACACACTGAAACGATAATCACAGAAAAGTAGCCAGTCTGATCACATGGAAGACAGCCATGTTTAACTCAGTGAAACTAAGCCATGAGACAGATTGGTAATGGTGGAGAGGTCTGACAGAATATGGTCCACTGGAGAAGGGAATGACAACCCACTTGAGTATTGTTGCCTTGAGAAACCCATGAACAGTATGAAAAGGCAAAATGATAGGATACTGAAAGAGGAACTCCCCAGGTGGGTAGGTGCCCAATATGCTACTGAATATCAGTGGATAAATAACTCCAGAGAAGAATGAAAGGATGGAGCCTAAGCAAAATCAATACCCAGTTGTGGATGGGACTGGTGATAGAAGCAAGGTTCTGATGCTGTAAAGAGCAATATTGCATAGGAAACTGCAATGTTATGTCCATGAATCAAGGCAAATTGGAAGTGGTCAGGCAGGAGATGGCAAGAGTGAACGTTGACATTCTAGGAATCAGCGAACTAAAATGGATGGGAATGGGTGAATTTATTGAGATTACCGTTATATCTACTGCTGTAGTCAGGAAAACCTTAGAGGAAATGGAGTAGCCATCATGGTCAAAAAAAGAGTCCAAAATGCAGTACTTGGATGTTATCTCAAAAACATAGAACAATCTCTTCATTTCCAAGGCAAACCATCACAGTAATCCAAGTCTATGCCCCAACCAGTAAAGCTGAAGAAGCTGAAGTTCAATGGTTCTATGAAGACTTACAAGATCTTTAAGAACTAACACCTAAAAAAATATGTCTTTTTCATTAGAGGGGACAGGAGTGCAAATGTAGGAAGTCAGGAAACACCTGAAGTAACAGAAAATTTGGCTTCGGAGTATGGAAAGAAGTAAGGCAAATGCTAATAGAGTTTTGACAAGAGAACACAATAGTCATAACAAACACCCTCTTCCAACAACACAAGAGAAGGCTCTACACATGGACATCACCAGATGGTCAACATTGGAATCAGATTAATTATATTCCTTGCAGCAAAAGATGGAGATTTATACAGTTACAGAAACAATATTAAGAGCTGACTGTGGCTCAGATCATGAACTCCTTTTTGCCAAATTCAGGCTTAAATTGAAGAAAGTAGGGAAGACCACTAGACCATTCAAGTATGACCTAAATCAAATCCCTTATGATTATACAGTGTAAGTGAGAAATAGATTTAAGGGACTAGATCTGATAGACAGAGTGTTTGATGAACTATGGACAGAGGTTCGTGACATTGTACAGGAGACAGGGATCAATACCATTCCCATGGAAAAGAAATGCAAAAAAGCAAAATGGCTATCTGAGGAGGCATTACAAAGAGCTGTGAAAAGAAGAGAAGTGAAAAGCAAAGGAGAAAAGGAAAGAGATAAGCATCTGAATGAAAAGTTTCAAAGAATAGCAAGAAGAGATAGGAAAACCTTCCTCAGCAATCAATGCAAAGAAATAGAGGAAAACAACAGAAGGGGAACAACTCTCTTCAAGGGGAAAGACTCTCTTCAAGGGGAAAGATATCTCTTCAAGAAAATTAGACATTCCAAGGGAATATTTCATGCAAAAATGGGTTCAATGAAGGACAGAAATAGTACAGACCAAACAGAAGCAGAAGATATTACGAAGAGGTGGCAAGAATACACAGAAGACTGTACAAAAAAGAGCTTCATGACCCAAATAATCACGATGGTATGATCACTCACCTAGAGTCAGACATCCTGGAATGTGAAGGCAAGTGGGCCTTAGAAAGCATCACTAACAAAGCTAGTGGAGGTGATGGAATTCCAGTGGAGCTATTTCAAACTCTGAAAGATGATGCTGTAAAAGTGCTGCATTCAATATGCCAGCACATTTGGAAAACGCAGCAGTGGTCACAGGACTGGAAAAGGTCAGTTTTCATTCAATCTCAAAGAAAAGCAATGCCAAAGAATGCTCAAACTGCCAAACATTTGCACTCATTTCACACACTAGTAAAGTAATGCTCAAAATTTTCCAAGCCAAGCTTTAGCAATACATGAACCATGAACTTCCAGATGTTCAAGTTGATTTTAGAAAAGGCAGAACTAGAGATCAAATTGCCAACATCTGTTGGATCATCGAAAAAGCAAGAAAGTTCCAGAATAACATGTATTTCTGCTTTATGGACCATGCCAAAGCCTTTGATTTTGTGGACCACAATAAACTGTAGAAAATTCTGAAAGAGATGCGAGTATCAGACCACTTGACCTGTCTCTTGAGAAACCCATATGCAGATCAGAAAGCAACAGTTAGAACTGGACTTGGAACAACAGACTGGTTCCAAATAGGAAAAGGAGTACATCAAGGCTGTATGTTGTCACCCTGCTTATTTAACTTATATGAAGAGTGCATCATGAGAAACCCTGGGTTTGGAAGAAGCACAAGCTGGAATCAAGATTGCCAGGAGAAATACCAATAACCTCAGATATGCAGACCACAACATCCTTATGGCGGAAAGTAAAGAGGAACTAAAAAGCCTCTTGATGAAAGTGAAAGAGGAGAGTGAAAAAGTTGGCTTAAAACTCAACATCCAGAAAACGAAGATCATGGCATCTGGCCCCATCACTTCATGAGAAATAGATGGGGAAACAGTAGAAAAAGTGTCAGACTTTATTTTTTTGGGCTCCAAAATCACTGCAGATGGTGACTGCACCATGAAATTAAAAGACGCTTACTCCTTGGAAGAAAAGTTATGACCAACCTAGATAGTATATTCAAAAACAGAGACATTACTTTTCTGACTAAGGTCCGTCTAGTCAAGGCTATGGTTTTTCCTTTGGCCATGCATGGATGTGAGAGTTGGACTGTGAAGAAACCTGAGCACCGAAGAATTGTTGCTTTTGAACTGTGGTGTTGGAGAAGACTCTTGAGAGTCCCTTGGACTGCAAGGAGATCCAACGAGTCCATTCTGAAGGAGATCAGCCATGGGATTTCTTTGAAAGGAATGATGCTAAAGCTGAAGTTCCAGTACTTTGGCCACCTCATGCAAAGTGTTGACTCATTGGAAAAAACCCTGATGCTAGGAGGGATTGGGGGCAGGAGGAGAAGGGGACGACCAAGGATCAGATGGCTGGATGGCATCACGGACTCAATGGACGTGAGTCTGAGTGAACTCTGGGAGTTGGTGATGGACAGGGAGGCCTGGCATGCTGCGATTCATGGGGTCGCAAAGAGTCGGACACGACTGATTGAACTGAACTGAACTGAAAAAGCCTCTTAATGAAAATGAAAGAGTAGAGTGAAAAAGCTGGCTTAAAGCTCAACATTCAGAATACGAAGATCATGGCATCTGGTCACATTGCTTCATGGGCAATAGATGTGGAAACAGTGGAAACAATGTCAGACTTTATTTTCGGAGCTCTAAAATCACTGCAGATGTTGATTGCAGCCATGAAATTAAAAGACGCTTACCACTTGGAAGGAAGTTATGACCAACCTAAACAACATAATAAAAAGCAGACACATTACTTTGCCAATAATAATCCGTCTAGTCAAAGCTATGGTTTTGCCAATGGTCATGTATGGAAGTGAGAGTTGGACTGTGAAGAAAGCTGAGCAATGAATTGATGCTTTTGAACTGTGGTATTGGAGAAGACTCTTGAGAGTCCTTTGGACTGCAAGAAGATCCAACCAGTCCATGCTATAGGAGATTGGTCCTGGTGTTCAATTGAATGCTGATGTTGAAGCTGAAACTTAAATACTTTGGCCACCTCATGCAAAGATTTGACTCATTGGAAAAGATTCTGATGCTGGGAGGTATTGGAGGCAGGAGGAGAAGGGGATGACAGAGGATGAGATGGCTGAATGGCATCACCATCTCAATGGACATGAGTTTGTATATAGTCTGGTTGTTAATGATGGACAGAGAGGCCTGGCATGCTGTGATTCATGGAGTCTCAAACAGTCCTGACATGACTGAGCAACTGAACTTAACTGAAAGAAACATGGCACTCCTACTAATTCTATCCAGCAAGATTAAGTACTGCTCTCAACATATAAAAATAATGACTATAGCATTTGGTGAAAATGGACTATGTAAGCTTAATCAAATCATCGACCTAGAAAACTAAGTGGAATTAACTTGACCACATTGAATATTTGAACAATGTAAATGTTTCTTTATTAAGGAACTAACTGCACCATCTAGAGTTAATCCAATCCAGCTTATTGTGCATTTCCAACTGATCAATTAACATTAATATAACAGGATTTTTACCTCTACTCTTTGTTAAAAGTACTGGTTTTTTGGAGCCTTTAATCAGTTGTCAAATTAATTCTGAGGAGCTTCTATAAGTGATACAAGAAGCCTCATTTGTTTTCCTTATTGGTCCGTTGGTCCTTGGCAAAAAGTCTTCCTCTATTAATCATTAGAAAAATGTTAACTTTACTTGGCAAAGTTGGCTTTGGAATATATATATATACTATAAATATATAAGGTAATTTTATGGAAAAGTATGTAGGTGAAGAAGGATTAGAATCATAAAAATGCAATAGAATGTAAAACAAGAGCACTGGGGGCCAGGCATCAAGGGGCAGGTGTGAAGTAGTGCTTCAATGAAAGGAGCTTATAAAGGGGAATCTTAGTTCCAGCCAGTGTGTCTGATCTAAATACAAGAGAAGTGGCCCCAGAATAGAAACCTCACAGGCTTATTGTGTCTAATTTTCATTTCTAGAAGTTTAATATACAGAGCCTTCATGCTAAAATTTGAGACTAATATTTTTAATATAAGTTGAATAAGTCAATAAAAGGTACATATATGGCGATTTTGCAAGGACTATATTATCATAGAATATGCATTTAAATTTAAAGAAATTCCAAAAGGATTTAAAATTCCAAAAAAATTAAATTTAATGCAATTCCAGAAATTCCAAAATAATTACTATCTTAATTGATTTCCTCAAGAAATAATACACATTAATGTATTACATTTAATTAATATAAAATGTTGAACATATAGCCATGTCCAGCTGTTTGCTGGAGAAGGCAGTGGCACCCCACTCCAGTACTCTTGCCTGGAAAATCCCATGGACGGAGAAGTCTGGTAGGCTGCAGTCCATGGGGTCGCTAAGAGTCAGACACGACTGAGCGACTTCACTTTGACTTTTCACTTTCATGCATTGGAGAAGGAAATGGCAGCCCACACCAGTATTCTTGCCTAGAGAATCCCAGGGATGGGGGAGCCTGGTGGGCTGCGATCTATGGGGTCGCACAGAGTCAGACACGACTGAAGTGACAGCAGCAGCAGCAGCAGCAGCAGCAGCAGCAGCAACTCTTTGCACCCCTATCAACTGTAGCCGACCAGGCTTCTCTGTTCATATAATTTTCCATGCAAGAATAGTGGAGTGGGTTACCATTTCCTACTCTAGGGGATATTTTGACGCAGGGATCCAGCCTGTGTTTTGTTGTCTCATGCATTGGCAGGTGAATTCTCTACCACTAGTGCCATCTATTCTAACACCTGTACTTTTCACATTTCTCAGTAAAAGTGGTATAAATACTGTTTCAACTAGGATAATCCTTCACCATTTAGAGGCACTGGGAACATGAGGGGTGTTCCTAGGTGCTGCAATTACTGGATGGTGCTACTGTAGCTTGTGGCTGATCCCAAGTGTCAGTGTTCCCTTTGCTACTGGGAAATACTAGATGATACATTATCATGTCAGGCCAGAGTTCTTTTTTTATGTAACTCTATTTATGAGGAGGGGAATGAGTTGGGTGCAGTTTGAATTAAATAGCTCTGTTTTTAGTTTGCCAAAAGTCAGTTTTTGGAATTCCTGTTTTGGCATATCTGCATTCTATCTTTAGATAGAAGAGGAAATTTATGTTGAGTACAAGTGGGAAATACAGTCATTTTTAGATGATTTTATACATCTTTTCTAAAGAACTGATTTCCAAAATTGAAGTGCTGTTAAAAATTATAGTTGTGAAATATCAACTTTTAGGTTTGTTCAGATTTTTTGAAACTGTATTTCTATTCAGACTGTGATATAATATATGCTTTTCCCCACAGTATCAGTGATAAACAATTGACTGAAAAAATTTAAATCGTCAACTCCAAGTTTTGGGGTATCTGGTCATCACATCTCGCCTATTCCCATGATTTATAAACAAAAGTAGAAAATTGTTCTATATGTCTGTGTCTCTTTCTCTGTCTTGCATACAGGGTTATTGTTACCATCTTTCTAAATTCCATATATATGCATTAGTATACTGTATTGGTGTTTTTCTTTCTGGCTTACTTCACTCTGTATATTTGGCTCCAGTTCATCCACCACATTAGAACTGATTCAAATGTGTTCTTTTTAATGGCTGACTAATACTCTATTGTGCATATGTACCACAGTTTTCTTATCCATTTATCTGCTAATGGACATCTAGGTTGCTTCCATGACCTGGCTATTATAAACAGTGCTGTAATGAATACTGGGGTACACGTGTCTCTTTCAATTCTGGTTTCCTTGGTGTGTATGCCCAGCAGTGGGTTTGCTCGGTCATAAGGCAGTTCTATTTCCAGTTTTTTTTTTTAAGGAATCTCCGCACTGTTCTCCATAGTGGCTGTACTAGTTTGCATTCCCACCAACAGTTTAAGAGGGTTCCCTTTTCTCCACACCCTCTCCAGCATTTATTGCTTGTAGACTTTTGGATCGCAAGCATTCTGACTGGTGTGAAATGGTACCTCATTGTGGTTTTAATTTGCATTTCTCTGATAATGAGTGATGTTGAGCATCTTTTCATGTGTTGTTAGCCATCTGTATGTCTTCTTTGGAGAAATGTCTAGTTATTTGGCCTAGTTTTTGACTGGGTCGTTTATTTTTCTGGAATTGAGCTGCAGGAGTTGCTTGTATATTTTTTGAGATTAGAGAGGGAGAGGTTGGGATGATTTGGGAGAATGGCATTGAAACATGTATATAAGAAATGAATCACCAGTCCAGGTTCAGTGAAGGATGCAGGATGCTTGGGGCTGGTGTACTGGGATGATCCAAAGGAATGATAAAGGGAGGGAGGTGGGGGGGGGTTCAGGATTGCGAACACATTTACACCCCTGGCAGATTCATAGTCAGGTACGCCAGAGTGAAAAAGTTGGCTTAAAGCTCAACATTCAGAAAACGAAGATCATGGCATCCGGTCCCATCACTTCATGGGAAATGGGGAAACAGTAGAAACAGTGTCAGATCTTATTATTTTGGGTCTCCAAAATCACTGCAGGTGGTGACTGCAGCCATGAAATTAAAAGACGCTTACTCCTTGGAAGAAAAGTTATGACCAACCTAGATAGCATATTCAAAAGCAAAGACATTACTTTGCCAACTAAGGTCCATCTAGTCAAGGCTATGGTTTTTCCTGTGGTCATTCATGGATGTGAGAGTTGGACTGTGAAGAAGGCTGAGTGCTGAAGAATTGATGCTTTTGAACTGTGGTGTTGGAGAAGACTCTTGAGAGTCCCTTGGACTGCAAGGAGATCCAACCAGTCCATTCTGAAGGAGATCAACCCTGGGATTTCTTTGGAAGGAATGATGCTAAAGCTGAAGCTCCAGTACTTTGGTCACCTCATGCGAAGAGTTGACTCATTGGAAAAGACCCTGATGCTGGGAGGGATTGGGGGCAGGAGGAGAAGTGGACGACAGAGGATGAGATGGCTAGATGGCATCACGGACTTGATGGACGTGAGTCTGAGTGAACTCTGGGAGATGGTGATGGACAGGGAGGCCTGGCGTGCTGCAATTCATGGGGTCACAAAGAGTCAGACAGGACTGAGCGACTAACTGAACTGATGACAAAATCAATAAAATATGGTAAAGTAATTAGACTCCAATTAAATAAATTCAAATAAAAAATAAACAAAACTATAAATGCTACAATGAAACAAAAACAAAAAAACAAAATTTGCCTATCAGTTATAAATATACTTTATGTAGACTAAGGACAATAGCAATGAAATTATATTCTAACATGCCAAATACTCTAAGAGCTCAAACATAGTACCATATTTAATCCTGGCAATGATATTAAGAATGTAAATGCTATCATATTACTTATTTTGCAGGTAAGAATGTGATATACAAAAAAATTAAGTAACATCATATAACTACCATAAGATAGAATATAGTCCTAGACAAACTAACTTTTGTAATAAACTTCAATGTTCTCTCTCTACAACTTTCTCTGTATCACACACACACACACGCCACTATACATTGTCTTTTTAAAACAAAGCAATTTAAGATAAAACTTACTGGTTGAATTTTCACAGATTTTTAAATGTAAAAATGAGTAAAAGAGAAAATAAATAACATTTCTAATGGACAAAAAAATAAGAGAAATATTAAAGATATTAACTCAATCAATAATTACAATTTCCCTGTTTTATTTCCACTCTTTAGTGAGTGAGAAGAGAAAGAGAGAGATAGATTGGGAAAGGAAAAATCAGAGAAAGAATGATTAATTCAGATTTGCAGAAATTTCTAGAAATTTTACTATGAGATAACATTAGTTACTATTAGTAAAATTAGTATAATACCATTTAAGATGTTAAAAGTGGATTGACACAATAGTCTAAAATATGAAACGTATTAAGTAATTTTTAAAGTTTCCTCAATAAAATCTCCAAAAATATGTATTTCATAGGCTCATTTTATTTAAAACTTTAGGGTTTATAACTCATCTTCATCCACTGAAAGAATAACTCATTGAGAGTAAAAAGCTTTTTACAATATAAAATCTGATATTGGTACATTCTGCATCCAAAATTTTTCAGAATATATTTTTGTAAAGAAGTAGACCCTTCAGGGTTTGTGTTTTTTCCTATGACTCACTTCAATGATTTATTGCTCATTATTATCATGCACAGTTAATCATCCCCTTCTTTGAATGCATTCTATCATGAATTACCTTATGTCAAACACCACTCTTTTCCTTTCCCATATTGGGGCATGCCTCCTCAGCATCCTCAAATTGACCTTCTTCACCTAAAGAGCATTCTATGTCTCAGTCTCATTTTTCCTCTTTTTTATCTGTTCCCAACTCTCAATCTGTTTTTTCTTCGGTCAACCTACTTGTAGCTTCTTGATGACAATTCTGTCTACATACTGTACACCCTCCCTCATTAAATGAGCTAGAGTTCTAGGTTCATACAGACATACCAGTTAGTATAACAACTTTAATCTTCACTTACATTTATAAAACATTTCAAACTAAATGTCTCCCAGCTCTTTACTATAATCTTCTCCAGTCTTTTCAGTATCAGGAGATCGTTAAACCCCAGTCACCCTTAACAATTATTATTTCCCTGACATTACTTGATCAAAGGTAATTGTAATGTTATTGATCTTATCTCCAAAGTATAATCCTTCACCCCATTTCTTCTGCCAGCACCCTAGTCCAAAATACTCTTTCTTCTTCCCTAGACTTCTACAATTACTACCTAACTAGTGTCCCTGCTTCAACTCTTACCCACGAGGGAACAGCTAAGTGCATTTCAAAGAGTCTCAATGAGTATTCACCTCTCTGCCCAGAGTCTTGACATTACACTGAGAATAAATAACTAAACCTTTCAAACATACTCTCTCTACTTCCTTAGACTCCCTTGTTTTCATACTCCAGGCTTCTTTCCTTTTCTCTTTCATGGTTTTCCAAATTTCTCTTCTCTTTAGATCTTTGAGCTTGCTTCTATCCTTGCTAAATTTAATCTGTACAAGGGAGATTATATGTCTAGTTGTTTTTACCAATTCTGACCTAGATAAACATGTCCTTTTCCAGATTCCTTCATTTCTCTTTTATTAAAAAAAAAAATTCTTCACCCCCAAGTACTTTCCTATTTCCCCCATTTTATTTGATAAAATATACTGTTATAACTCTTTAAAACCATATGTTTTTATTTACTGATAAGAATTTATTGGCATTCTCTCCCCACTATCTTCCAATCTTATTTTTTTTTCTAGGGCTTACACAGTAATAATGGCACCTCACTCCAGTACTCTTGCTTGGAAAATCCCAATGAAGAAGGAGCCTAGTAGGCTGCAGTCTGTAGGGTCGCTAAGAGTCAGACAAGACTGAGCAACTTTACTTTCATTTTTCACTTTCATGCATTGGAGAAGGAAATGGCAACCCACTCCAGTGTTCTTGCCTGGAGAAACCCAGGGACGGGGGAGTCTGGTGGGCTGCCGTCTCTGGGGTCGCACAGAGTCGGACACGACTGAAGCGACTTAGCAGCAGCAGCAGCAGCACACAGTAACTGGTGAATTTCTAGTGCTTTTTAATCATGCATTCAATAAGTGAACAAAATAATACACTAAGCTTTGAATAATAAATAAAAATATTAAATGTATACCAGAATATACAGCTTTTAATTATTTAGCTATATTGAAAGGATAAAATATTTACTCAGAGAAAATTGATCACAAAATCTAGAAGAAAGCCACAGGCAGTTTTACAGGTTACAGAATATCACCAAGTAATTATGGTGCCTTTCTAATTTCTGAAAATAAATGTAAAAAAATCCGGGAGACTTCAAACATTTATGTATCAGCCAAAAAGATGTTTGAGATAGGCAATAGATAGAATTGGAAATGTAAACATGAATAAAATCCTAATCACACTTAAGTAGCTCCATATTTCACCAGGGACTTCCCTTCCCTTCTATCCCAGGTGGGAATTCCTTTCATCTAGACTGATCTCCAAAGATTAAGAATGCAGTCATTCAAGAACTCTTTTGCTTTCCTCTGTTTTCTGTGTCTGCCTGGAGGACTCTGCCTTGTGAAGGTAGGCTTCAACTGGAGGCAGCTCATGTCTACACCATGTGGGAATCTGAATTATATGAAAATTACTTCCCTCACCTCTGCAATATACAAAGTAGCATTTCTATTCCAAATATGAAAAACTTGTTTCCAAATTTGACTTATTTGTATAATCTAACTAAATCTATCTTATAAATACTAGAAGTATGGTATCTCATTTCACCCCTAATTTGTTGGAGAAATGAACATAGTGACTCTTTTGTTAAAAGTTTTAGTTTTTAGTAAGAAGGGAAGATGTCAATATTCTAAATTCAGCATGAATAGATACAGATTCAGCCTGATTACATAACATAAAAAATGGTCAAATCTTTATCTTCCTCTGATTGGAATCACATTTAATTTTTTCACTTACAAGCTAACCAATTTCCTTATTTCAACTATTTGATTATTTATTAGTTACCAAATGATGATTCTTCTATACCACATATTTCAGATAAAATTTTAGTTCAAAACCCTTAATAGACAAACAGTAAGTCAAGGTCTCAATTGTGTGATTTACGTCTTTTTTCCAGTGTATAGCTGGGTGTGAAATACAGCTTTGTGGTGTAATTTAAGAAATATGAGTTGTTCAAATCAAAACTTTAAATGATGAGGACTTCTCCTTGGAAGTTGTTCTACATGTTAAACCAAGTGTTACAAGATCAAAAGATAGTTCTACAAGGAATCTCTTTGTGAAAAGGAGGGAAAAAAATGGGAAAAAGAATCCAAGAGACTATAAACTATGAGACCGAAAGATAAATGTATAGCATATATAGGTATAGCAAAACAATAATGGTGATACATTGCTATTTCACATTTTCTCATGGTACAATAAATATCTTCTTTTATTTATTTATTTATTTTAATTGGAAGCTAATTACTTTACAATATCTTCTTATGATTTACTATAGATCAAGTCAATATAAGATGAGTGAAACCTTAAACATACTGAACTGAGAGCTCTCTATGAATTGTAACTACATCTTATTATATTTGTAACCAGACATTTGAGTTCTCTCTTGCAATGGACAATATATTAGCAAATTTACAAGTGTTCTTTCATCTTCAAAATACTCCCTAAAGAAGTTACTACTGTTAAAAATTCACAGAGGATTGTCTTTAATTTTAAGTAACTAAGGCTCATAAGTAACTAAAGGTTTCCCTGGCAGCTCAGGCAATAAAGAATTTGCCTGTAAAGCAGGAAACCCAGGTTGGATCCCTGAATCTGATTCCTGGGTCAGGAAGATCCCCTGGAGAAAGGAATGGTAACTCTCAGTATTCTTGCCTGGGAAATTACATAAACAGAGGAGCCTGGTGGGCTACTGTCCATGGAGTTGCAAATAGTGGAATATGACTGAGTAACTAAGCACAGCACATGGTTGAAATACATACTAAGGTTAATTTTAGAGTGTATGTCTTTTTGTGTAATACAAACACTTTATTCATCTTTTTATCCCTATGAGGAAAACTGCTTATCATAAACTAGTTACTCAAAAGTTTGATCTGTAACATATATATCCTTATATTAGTGTAATCACAAGATAAAAACATCTCGGTGGTGTAACACAGTTTGTATTAGGAAGGAATTCCCTTCCAATTATTCACTCAGGAATAATAAATATTATTCTTTCATTTGTGTCATTGCTAATTTCAAGGTGTTGCTTCCATGATACCACCCTTTTATTTTTATTTTTTTTGCATCAAATCATAGACAGTGGCCTAGAAATGGTATTTATACCTTCTCAGTTCCATTGACTACAATTCAATAACACTTAGCTAAAAGAGAGGATTATAAATGAGAATTAGCTCCATGCCTGGGGAGAGGATAAAACAATTGTTGAAGAGATAGAGATAGTCAATGTTATTTATCATCAAAACTCTATTTAATTCTTTCTTCCATAATTAGAATTCCTTATCTTCCCTTACAAAAGGGCAAACCCAAGTCATACCTAACCATTTAATACACAAAAACTTGCCATACCTTGTTGTCTAACAAAATACTGTCCTATTTTGGAAGCCATGAAAACCTTCACTTTGAAAAATATATTCATCATTGTAAGAACATTTTTTTTATCATGATGCTTAAATTTATATGAAAGATTCTTGATATCTATCCTGGTTTCTTATGAAAAAAATTTAATAGATTGCACATGCACTTAATGTCTAATCTATGTTTAATCTGTTGTTATAAAGTTGAATTATTTGACTTTTAATATAAAAGCCAGGATTTGCTTCAATAAATGTGCAATCTAGTTTTCTGACATAATTATTCTAGTAGCTATTATAACTTAGACTTTATCTTAAAAAGAATAAAGAGGTAATAAACAAAGAAAGCAAAGGTTCCACAATTTTTTCTACTTTGTTCTGGAGAAAATCCATTTCATGTTGAAAATTTGTTACCAAAACACTTATGTTGCTTTCACATTTAACATTTCCCAAGCATATAATTTTTTTTCCACGATCCAGTGTTTGTTGGCAATTTGATCTCTGGTTCCTCTGCCTTTTCTAAAACCAGCTTGAACATCAGAGAGTTCACGATTCACATATTGCTGAAGCCTGGCTTGGAGAATTTTGAGCATTACTTTACTAGCATGTGAGATGGCTGCAATTGTGTGGTAGTTTGAACATTCTTTGGTATTGCCTTTCTTTGGGATTGGAATGAAAACTGACCTTTTCCAGTCCTGTGGCCACTGCTGAGTTTTCCAAATGTGCTGGCATATTGAGTGCAGCACTTTCACAGCATCATCTTTCAGGATTTAGTGGCCTAGAAATGGTATTTATACCTTCTCAGTTCCATTGACTACAATTCAATAACACTTAGCTAAAAGAGAGGATTATAAATGAGAATTAGCTCCATGCCTGGGGAGAGGATAAAACAATTGTTGAAGAGATAGAGATAGTCAATGTTATTTATCATCAAAACTCTATTTAATTCTTTCTTCCATAATTAGAATTCCTTATCTTCCCTTACAAAAGGGCAAACCCAAGTCATACCTAACCATTTAATACACAAAAACTTGCCATACCTTGTTGTCTAACAAAATACTGTCCTATTTTGGAAGCCATGAAAACCTTCACTTTGAAAAATATATTCATCATTGTAAGAACATTTTTTTTATCATGATGCTTAAATTTATATGAAAGTATTCTTGATATCTATCCTGGTTTCTTATGAAAAAAATTTAATAGATTGCACATGCACTTAATGTCTAATCTATGTTTAATCTGTTGTTATAAAGTTGAATTATTTGACTTTTAATATAAAAGCCAGGATTTGCTTCAATAAATGTGCAATCTAGTTTTCTGACATAATTATTCTAGTAGCTATTATAACTTAGACTTTATCTTAAAAAGAATAAAGAGGTAATAAACAAAGAAAGCAAAGGTTCCACAATTTTTTCTACTTTGTTCTGGAGAAAATCCATTTCATGTTGAAAATTTGTTACCAAAACACTTATGTTGCTTTCACATTTAACATTTCCCAAGCATATAATTTTTTTTCCACGATCCAGTGTTTGTTGGCAATTTGATCTCTGGTTCCTCTGCCTTTTCTAAAACCAGCTTGAACATCAGAGAGTTCACGATTCACATATTGCTGAAGCCTGGCTTGGAGAATTTTGAGCATTACTTTACTAGCATGTGAGATGGCTGCAATTGTGTGGTAGTTTGAACATTCTTTGGTATTGCCTTTCTTTGGGATTGGAATGAAAACTGACCTTTTCCAGTCCTGTGGCCACTGCTGAGTTTTCCAAATGTGCTGGCATATTGAGTGCAGCACTTCACAGCATCATCTTTCAGGATTTGAAATAGCTCAACTGGAATTCCTTCACCTCCACTAGCTTTGTTAATAGTGATGCTTTCTAAGGCCCACTTGACTTCACTGACTGTGAAGAAGGCTGAGCGTCAAAGAATTGATACTTTTGAACTATGGTGATGGAGAAGACTCTTGAGAGTCCTTTGGACTGCAAGGAGATGCAACCCGTCCATTCTGAAGGAGATCAGCCCTGGGATTTCTTTGGAAGGAATGATGCTAAAGCTGAAACTCCAGTAATTTGGCCACCTCATGCAAAGAGTTTACTCATTGAAAAATACTCTGATGCTGGGAGAGATTGGGGGCAGAAGGAGAAGGGGACGACAGAGGATGATATGGCTGGATGGCATCACTGACTTGATGGACGTGAGTCTGAGTGAACTCCAGGAGATGGTGATGGACAGGGAGGCCTGGCGTGCTGCAATTCATAAGGTTGCAAAGAGTCGGACACGACTGAGCCACTGAACTGAACTGAACTGAACTGAAGCATGTAATTTACTTTTTTTTTTTTTTTTGTACCTGGAAACATTGTTACTTACAAAGGAAACAAGAAATTGAGGAAAGGTTCAGTAAATATTAATGCATGAACATGTATGTTTCTTAAAATGAAATTTTCTGAGAGAAGGAAAACCAGAAGTTTTAAAACATATTAGGACTACTAGTTTTTTCTGCTAGTCTCAACTTGTGTACTATTGGGATAGTTCATATTTTCAAATATCATAGCTTTCCACTATTTCCCTTAAATGCCCAAATAGTTTTTTATAAAAGAAATTTTGTCCACTATGTTTTTTCCTTATTTATTGGTAGTACTTATATAAATTTAAATATAGCTATTATTATAATTTTCACCCTCCAAAACCCATTTCCAACAAATTCAGTACTCACTGAAATGTGATGCAAATCTGACAAATGGTACTTCTGCTGCTCTCTTTTCTAATTTACATAAAATGCTATTTTTTCAAAATATTCCAACTTTTGTAAAAAGAAGAAAAATAAGAAATGAAGTTAAGCTCATAGTAAACATTAGAGTTGGGCTCGACTGGGCGACTTCACTTTCACTTTTCAGTTTCATGTATTGGAGGAGGAAATGGCAACCCACTCCAGTGTTCTTGCCTGGAGAATCCCAGGGATGGGGGAGCCTGGTGGGAGACCATCTATGAGGTCGCACAGTGTCAGACATGACTGAAGCGACTTAGCCACAGCAGCAGCAAACATTCAACTGTAAAATCATTTCTATAGTTTTTGTTTGTTCTTTTATGATTACACATTTTTCCTACTGAATTGCAAAAAAAAAAAAAAAAAAGTTGTGACTTATTTAGGGTTTCCAGGCATCATAATTATGAAGAATCCATTTATTTTTCTTTAAACTTGAAATATTACTATCCAAATTTCATCAAAGTTAAATCAAAGAGCAACACATTATTTGAGTTGCAGAAAACATAATTCAAATCATATTTCAGAAACTTATTTTATCTTTTGTGAGAAAGAGCTGACAAAAGATTCAACTGACCAAAATAAGAGATATAAAAGTTTAATAAGTAGTGTATTTTTCTGAGATTTAAAGTGAATTTGTGACTTATGGATATTTCAACATTTGATATGCTGCTGTTTAAAAAAAATATAAGGAAATAAGGTGCCTATTTTAGTCCCCACTTAAAAAAAAATCTATAAAGAGGAGCACACTGTATCTGGAGTTGAAATACAAGCGATGGTAGTCTAAAATTTATTTCATGAGGAACCATTGAAGACATGACAGTAGGAGAAGAGAGATGTATTAATATCTCAGACCAGTTGTTTTGAGCCCTATAACAAACAGGCAAAACAGCCATACAAAAGATAGAAGTTAATATAACTGTGGTTCTGGAGCTGCATCTTGAAAGATGAAGAACTGATGAGTTCATTCATTTGAGTAAGGAGTGAAAAAGCTGGCCAGGCAGTGTGAGTGTATTGATCAGAGCCAGAGTAGCTGAGGAACAAATTGTGTTTTAGGAATATGAGATACAGTATATGCATGATGCAAAATGTGAGATGTGTGAGAGGAAATTGCAAATGGTTAAGTCCTTGTCCAGTGACTTTCTCCCTTCTGGGCTCCCTTATATGAGTGCTCATTCTGGCTGAATCCTCTCACTCAGAGT
Source organism: Aepyceros melampus (assembly GCA_006408695.1). Lineage (NCBI taxonomy): Eukaryota > Metazoa > Chordata > Mammalia > Artiodactyla > Bovidae > Aepyceros > Aepyceros melampus. Next base: position 189,876 of record SJXQ01001422.1, on the reverse strand, counting down.
AATCTAAGAGGTGGGCACCACTCTCTCTTTCTCAGAATTAGAGTTTATACTCCTCCAAGTTGGAAATTATACTAAATGTCTTCTTTCATTATTCTGAGCCTTTGTTGGCTCTAGATTAACACTGTGTGCTTTAATATTTTATTGTACCCATATTCTTTTTCCTCCAACTCTTTAAACATATTTTAACTGATTGTAGGGAAAGAGCAAATTAACCAAGAAGGCTTGGTCAGGATCTCTTGTCCCTTGGCCTCTTGCTCTTGCCCCTGCCCCACATTTTGTGAATAATGATTATGTAACTGCTGAGATCATTTATAGCACTGGGATGAATGTCATGAGATACTTGCTTGGTCATGGGCTACTTTGTGCAGTACACTTTTATGAGCTTCACCATGAAAGCCCTGGTGGCTGCTATATTGCAGCTATGCTGGAGCAACATCATGGTTATGTTATGTGAGGTTATGTTATGGCAGCTGCTATGGCAGCTCCATCAGCTGGAGAGAAGCTGTTTTATGGCTGCTGTGCCAGCCAGGAGAGCATAAATGTGTCCGCAGTTCCTACAGCTGCTCCTGTCTTCTCCCAGCCTCGTAGCTCACGTCTTGCCTACCCTGGGTTCAATGAACAGTAAGCACAGTGTGAACAGCAAGACTCTGACTATACTTAAGTTTTTACCACTGCTACAAACTGTTAAATGCATAGCAGTGGTTTAATAATGTTCAACTAACTTTCATAATTTAGAACTTCTTGTTAGCCTTTCTGATGGTAGAATAGAATTACTATAAAAACACACTATCTGATTGCCTTCTTAGGAACAATATCTATTAACTTTATTACTATTGTAACAAATTACCATAAGTGGAAGCTTAAAACAACACAGGCTTATTATTTTATTAGTTTTTGCAGTTAGAAATCTCACAGCTTCTCCCAGCTAAAACCAAAATGTTGACAGGGATGCATTCCTTTCCTTTCCTTTCGTTTCCTTTCGTTTTCTTTCCTTTCCTTTCCTTTCCTTTGCCTTACCTTACCTTAACTTTCTTTACATTACTTTACTGGAGGATAATCATTTCCTTGCCTCTCCAGATTCTAGAGGGTGTTTGCTTTCTTTTGCTCATGTTCCCCTTTCTCTATCATCAAAGTCAGAAAAAATGGGTAAAATTCTTTTCAAATTGTATCACTGTAATCTTGATTCCACTGTGACATCTCCTCTGACGTTCCTGTCTCCCTCTTCCACTTTTAGGGATGTTTGTGTTTTATTGAGCCCATTGAAATTGTCCCTGACAATCTCACATCTTCAATTCAGCTGATTAATAACCTGAATTCCACCATCAACCTTATTTCCACTTTTTTCTATAACCTAAATATATTCATAGTTCTGAGGACTGGGAAGTGGATATCTTTCATATTCTGCCTATTACAGGAACTTTTGGTGAGTTTTTATTTCAAGATCAATTCCAAATGGTATTTAACTATTTTCCTTTCTAGAAGATTTTCACATTTAGATACTATGGTCAAATGCTAAATAAATAAATATCCAAAAATAAAACACTATTGATTCTTCTCATTATTGCTTTCTAATCATTTATCTTTTTGTTGAGAATGTATGATCAATTTTCAATACATAATTTACCTCTAATGTAGACTTAAATGTATTATTCATACATTTCTGATAGTTAATCTCTGGCAATAAAAACTTGCAAATTTGTGAAACACAAAAACAGACTCTCTGTTCCATCAGAATAATTCCAGATATTTTAATTGATTATTCCACTGTTTTCTATAAAGCAAGCCACCTGTGAGCTAGACCTGTTTCTAGTCTTATTTGAAAATTAAAATCAAGCTACAATGAAAAAAAAAGTTCCATGTCCTTATATATGAGTATCTGAAGTAAACAACCTACTACCTACCACATTTTATGAGGTTTTTAAAGTCTGACAATTTTTGTGTTTTGATTGGAGAGTTTAACACTCTTGCATTACATGTGATTACTAATTTATTTAAATTGATTTTATCCATCTTATGTAAGCAGCCTTTTAATATATTTTAATCTTATTTTTTAACATCCTGTATTCTTTGAAATATCTAAATGTATTTTGCCTCTGACAAAAAATTTGGATTTATTTAACTGTCTTATATAAGCATCTCTTATTATGTTTTCCCCTTATTCTTTTTTTTTACATTCATGTATTCTTTAAAATATTTTCAATTTTTTGATGCTCTATCTGATTTCTTTTTTTTTTTTAATTTTCTGTTGTTGAGATACATAATGCTAGTGAGCAACTTATTCATGGATTTTGTTTCTGTTTTGTTTGTTTTAAAAAATAATTGAAACACTGATTTTTAAGATCTTATGTTTGTATTTGTTATTGTATACTCTTAGTAAGGTAAGCATGGTTACATTTTTTAAATTTAATTTTCTTTAACTGAAATAATTGAGCTTGAGTATCTTCCATTGACTTTGGCAAATTTTAAGCTATAAAAACCCATTTCTTTTCGAAGGATTGTGTCATCTTTTCATAGGCTTGTGTCAGAACTGCAGTTTCTTTCTTCATTCTTGCTTTTGAATGATCACACCCAAAACTCCCTCACATCTTCACTGCACTCTAGGTAATTATTCACTTCAGTTCAGTCGCTCAGTCGTGTCTGACTCTTTGCAACCCCATGAATCACAGCACGCCAGGCTTCCCCTGTCCATCACCAACTCCCGGGGTGCACTCAGACTCACGTCCATCGACTCTGTGATGCCATCCAGCCATCTCATCCTCTGTAATCCCCTTCTCCTCCTGCCCCAATCCCTCCCAGTATCAGAGTCTTTTCCAATGAGTCAACTCTTCGCACGAGGTGGCCAAAGTACTGGAGTTTCAGTCTTAGCATCATTCCTTCCAAAGGAATCCCAGGGCTGATCTCCATCAGAATGGACTGGTTGGATCTCCTTGCAGTCCAAGGACTCCAAGACTCTTCTCCATCACCACAGTTCAAAATGACGCTGGAGCCGATTATGCAGAGTGAAGTAAGCCAGAAAGAAAAACACCAATACAGTATACTTACACATATATATGGAGTTTAGAATGATGGTAATGATAAACCTGTATGCAAGACAGCAAAAGAGACACAGATGTATAGAACGGCCTTTTGGACTCTGTGGGAGAGGGAGAGGGTGGGATGGGTTGGCAGAGTTGCAGTGTAACATGTGTGATATCATAACTGAATCGAATCACCAGTCCAGGTTTGATGCAGGATGCAAGATGCTTGAGACTGAGGCACAGGGATAATCCAGAGAGAAGGTGTGGGGCGGGAGGGGGGAGGTGGGGGTCGGGATTAGGAGTTCATGTACACTCATGGCTGATTCATGTCAATGTGTAGCAAAATGAATACAGTATTGTAAAGCAAAACAAACTAAAAAATAAAAATTAATTAAAGAAAAAAAAAAAAGCATCAATTCTTCGGCACTCAGCTTTCTTCACAGTCCAGCTCTCACATCCATACATGACCACAGGAAAAACCATAGCCTTGACTAGATGGACTTTAGTCGGCAAAGTAATGTCTCTGCTTTTGAATATACTATCTAGGTTGCTCATAACTTTTCTTCCAAGATGTAAGCGTCCTTTAATTTCATGGCTACAGTCACCATCTGCAGTGATTTTGGAGCCCAAAAACGTAAAGTCTCACACTGTTTCCCCATCTATTTCCCATGAAGTGATGGGACCGGATGCCATGATCTTCGTTTTCTGAATGTTGAGCTTTAAGCCAACTTTTACACTGTCCACTTTCACTTTCATCAAGAGGCTTTTTAGTTCCTCTTCACTTTCTGCCATAAGGGTGCTGTCATCTACATGTCTGAGGTTATTGGTATTTCTCCTGGCAATCTTGATTCCAGCTTGTGTTTCTTCCAGTCCAGCATTTCTCATGATGTACTCTGCATATAAGTTAAATAAGCAGGGTGACAATATACAGCCTTGACATACTCCTTTTCTATTTGGAACCATTCTGTTGTTCCGTGTCCGATTCTAACTGTTGCTTCCTGACCTGCATCCAGATTTCTCAAGAGGCAGGTCAGATGGTCTTTATTTCTTAAGAGGCAGGTCAGGCAATTATTAATATGCCCCAATTAATTAACATTTTCCACTATTTAAATCTTACCTTGATTGTTTTTTATTATGATATTTCATTTTATTTCTGAAACATTTCTTCAGACACTTTTTGGATCAGTTTGCTTAGTCTTACACCTCCTATTCAGTTAAGTTCAGTCTCTCAGTTGTGTCCAACTCTTTGAGACCTCATGGACTGCCGCACCCCAGGCTTCCCTGTCCTTTTACCAACTCCCAAAGCTTACTCAAACTCATGCCCATTGAGTCGGTGATGTCATCCAACAATCTCATCCTCTGTCATCCCCTTCTCCTCCTTCTTTCAATCTTTCCCAGCATCACGGTCTTTTCCTATGAGTCAGTTCTTCAAATCAGGTGGCCAAAGTATTGAAGCTTCAGCCTCAACATTAGTCCTTCCAATGAATATTCAGGATTGATTTCCTTTATGATGGACTGGTTGGATCTCCTTGCAGTCCAAGGAACTCTCGAGTTTTCTCTAACACCACAGTTCAAAAGTATCAATTATTCAGCACTTAACTTTCTTTATGGTCCAGTTCTCACATACATACATGACTACTGGAAAAACCACAGCTTCGACAACAAAGACCTTTGTTGGCAAAGTAATGTCTCTGCTTTCTAATATGCTGTCTAGGTTTGTTATAGTTTTTCTTCCAAAGAGCAAGCATCTTTTAATTTCATGGCTGCAGTCACCATCTGCAGTGACTTTGGAGCCCAAGAAAATAAAGTCTCTCACTGTTTTCCTTGTTTCCCCATCTATTTTCCCTGAAATGGCATCCATGATTGGATGCCATGATTTTAGTTTTCTGAATGTTGTGTTTTAAGCCAACTTAACACCTCTTGCTACTTATACATATTTTAACAACTTTTTTAAAAAACTTTTAAAAGCATTTTACTTTATAGTCAATGATTTATAATTACCACATATGAATCTTTCCGAAGATCATTTCATTCTTCATTCTACTTTTCATTTCTCATGGTGCTATATTTTATCTGCTTTTAGTCATTCTTGACTGTGAATTCATATTTTTTTTTTTTTTTTTTTACCTTTGAGAATGTGGCCTGATTTTGATGATGGTTTTGAATAGTAGTAGTACAGGTCATTTTTTGATGGGCTTCTCCAACACAGGAAAACATTTACAATACTCTTTCAGTTTTCTCAGAAAAAAAAAGAATTCGGGATGCATGGTATCTAGTCTGTGCTTGTAATTTCTCAAGAATAATTCCTTTTCCTCCCACAAAGCTAAACTCAAGTTAGGTAGCTCTTAATTTCAGTCCTTGTCAGGAGTAGGTTTATCCTTAGTTCTCCCATTTACCACAGGTAGAAACAATTCTGTAAGACTCCTATGGGACTCCTATATAGGTTGAAGTCTCTAGGTTTTTTCCCTGTCCGTTGTATGTCAGTTGTCAGTAGAAACAAAAACCGATGTCACCAGGTTTTGACACCTTCTCCAAAGCAAAAATCTTAACTCTTTTCTTAGGTTTCAGGACCAGTGTTTAAATTTGCATTTATTTTCTAAGAATCCCTTAGTTTCTTGTCAATTCAGTTCTACATATACAATATTATCCTGCATATTTAGTTTTTTGAATGCAAGACTAGTTACTGTGCAAGTTATCTAAATTCACATAATGCCAGGAATAAAAATACCCTTATAGCTTATATTGCTTGTATCAAACTATGCACCATTGCAAACTCTTCATCGTAGTATCCTTTTCCTCCATCTCTTCATTGGCATACGTTGTCACTTTAAATAATCCTTTCCAAAGCAAGTGCACATATTATAAGTATATGTAGTACACATCAGTGTGTGTACTAATTACAAGTATTTGAAATTTATACTACTTAAGGAAACAAAAAGAAATCAGGAACCACTAGACACAATTGCTATCCTACAATCTTTTCGTTTGTTTTATGTTTGTTTTTATTTGAAATATTATTGATTTACAATGTTTGATCAGGAAACATAATGTAAATATTATTGATTTACAATGTATTAATTTATGATGTTTAGCAAAGTGACTAAATTACTCAAATATATATATATATAATTCATATTATTTTCCAGCTATAATGTTTCATTTTCATTTAACTTGCTTTAATTGACCAAAAGTCATTAATTTCTTTCCCTTTGGTTACAATAAATATCTATAAATGAACAAAAATTACACCCATAATAATAGACTACTAAAAATCACCAGGCAATTGCTTTGTGTATCTTAACGACAAAACTAGTTATCATATTTCAGTTTCTTACTGATTGATATAAAAATATCAATAGTGACAGATATCTATATTCTGTGATATACAGGTGAAACACAGCAGAAGTGTAGATCTGTAATCTTATATCTCCTGACCAAACAAATCAAATAGCAAAAAATGTTAAAGGAGTCAATCCAGCAGCCAATCATTTTGCACAAATTTTGTTTGTCTAATCCTAAAATAGATCAGCTTTTAACAACCACAATGATTAACATTTTTCACATTAACTTGATATATCCAACTCTGCTTATACATTCAAGCTTAAACAAACTAAGTATTTTAATCCTTAATATAGAAGGGTTATTTAGATGCTGACATTGAGCCTCTAAAAATTGAGAGCCATCATTCTTTCCTTGAAGGATGTGTGCTGGGAATCCTCCTCTTGCCCCCATCAGGTTCACCCTTTACCCTTCCATTATGCTCCACACCCAAGAAGTTTAACCTGCAGATGAGACGAATGAATCTTCTTGCTTCCTGGATTCCAAGTGGATTCCATCAATGGGAGCCCTAGGACAAAACTGTAGGGAAAGTGGTGGTGTGATTAGGTGTTTATTTCTCTAAGTCACCCTCCCTATAAGGTGACCCTAGGCTGGAAGCATCTTTCCACCAAAACTCACAGCTCCACACACAGTGGTCTTCTCCAAATGATCCTGTTTGCTGGTTCCATTAACTGTGTCTTCTCCAACCCCTTTAAGAAAGAATAGAAGTAGTCTAGCCACTATTCCATGTGTTTTTTCTTTACTTTGAACATAATTTGACTTCGCTCCTTTGTTAAACTCTTTTTAAATTGCTGTAACTTGAATGTGCATTTTGTTCCTTTTTGAGAACTATGCATGAGGGATGCATGACTAGAGTTGCACTAGGGTCCATGGGGATAAAACTAGTATAGAATATATTGTTCAAATATGGTAATGTAGAAAACCTCTGAGCTCACATATTCCTACAAGCACACCAAATTTATAACTGTGTAGAGAGCAGCAATCACTGAGAATGACCTAAAGGTCAGCAGAAAAGATATACAACTAAAAATATAAAGAAGAAACCAAAACAAGATGCATGGGAGGATTGCAGACACAATATAGCCAAGATCCACATACCCTGATGGGTAACCCCAAAATGACAGAATAAATAATTGCAGAGGATATCTCCAAGAGAGGGATCCAAGCCCCATATTGAGCTCTTCAGCCAAGGTGTCCTGTACCAGAAAGACAATCTCCAGAACATTTGGCTTTGAAGGCCAATGGGGATCACTTTTGTTGGAGCCAGAGAGCTGTACCAAATAGCTACTTTTAAAAGATATACACAAAATTTTGCTTTCTCTAGGATCCAAGGCAGAGCAGCACTTTCAGAGGAATGGATCCACTTGCTGACATGGAGAGCCTCCCAGAAAGGCAAAGCACACATATGACTCACTTGAGGGACACAGACACTAGTGGCAGCCACTTTAGAAATTTCATTCTACCACAGGGACACTGATGCTGACAAGTGCCATCTCGGAATCCTTCCTCTAGCTATTAGCATTAGGACCTACCTGTATCCATAAGATATTCCACATCAATCCTGGGACCTTCCTCCCACCACAGACCAAGTAGCTATCCAGGTGAAATCTAGCCTTATGCATGAGCATATCAGGTGCTATAGATATTTCTAAGCATCCATCAGCCATAGGACCCTATTCCACCCACAACAGGGCCTACACTCATTCTTACCTATCAGTGGGACAACACAAATACTGGGATTACTAAAACCTGACATTAGAGACCTCAGAGCATGACACCACCAATCAGTAGGTCAGCACAAGCTCTTCAGTATCCCCAGGATGCCAGTCCGGCCTAGCAGCAAGCCAGCACCAACTTTGAGGCTGTTTAGGCACTACTGACAAAGACCCCAGCAATTATATCCACCCACCAGTGAGCCATAAACCAATTGGTGGCCATCAGCCCCAGGACCCTGTGAATATCCATATCTTCTCAGCAGGTCAATACCAGCTCTGTCACCTCCTAGGATCCAGTCCCATCTACCAATGGGGCAGCATCAGCTCCTAGAATCCCCGTATCCTAAAACTAGCCATGTCAGATAATAGTCTCACACACAAGGTGGCTGAAACTAGTTCCAGGACCTCTGACACCAAAGTCAATAACTTAGGATGTGACTCCACCCACAGTTGGGCTAGTACCAGTTCAGGGCTCCCTGGGCTATGCAGCCATGTGTGCTAGGAACCAGGCCTCCTCCAATCAGGGGATGGTAGTCATGCACTAGGCAAGTTTTATAACCAACTGGATTGTGGGCCAACTATGCCTACTTCACCCAAAAGAGCCAGCCCGCCACAGCACAAAGGCCTACACAGGTCACACTGAGGACACCTCTACAACATACAGCTCTGATGACAAAAGGACATGTGTCATCGGGATGTATAGGACACCTCCTACATAAGGCCACCACTCCAAGTTAGATAAAGAAGCAACCAATCTTAGAAATAAACACAAAGAATTAGACAAAATGAGGCAAAAGAGAAATATGATCCAAAAAAGGGAGAAGATAAAGCCAAAAATGAACTGAAGTGAAGTGGAGGTAAGAAATTTACCTGATAAAGAGTTCAAGCAATGATCATAAAGATGCTCAAAGAAGTCAGGAGAATGAATAAACACAATGAGAAATTAAATTTTTCTAACAGATTTAGAAAATGTATAAAAGAATCAAATAGAGCTGAAGAATATAAAACTGAAATAAAAAGTACCCTGAAAGAAATCAACAGTAGATTAGATGACATATAGGCATGAATCAGCAAACTGTTTCTGATATAGTAGTGGAAAGATATGGTAGTGGAAAAGTCAGGCTGAACATAAAAAAGAAAATAATAATAATAAATAAAAAGAAAAGAGAATAGTGTAAGAGATCTCTGAGAAAATATCATGTATACTAACAGTCACATTATAGGAGTCTCAGAAGAAGAGAGAGATCAGAGGGGAAGGGATATATTTGAAGAAATAATAGCTAAAACTTCCCTAGTCTGATAAAGGAAACAGACATCCAGGTCAAGGAAGCAGAGAGTCCCAAATAGGATCAACTCAGAAAGGACCACACCAAGATGCTTTGTAATTAAACTGGTGAAAATTAAAGATAAAGAGAGAATATTAGAAAAGCAATGGAAACACACCTAGTTACTGCAGAACAATGACAGGCTATCAACTGTCTTTAAGTAAGAACTCTGCAGGCCAGAAGGTAGTGTCACAATATACTTGAAAGATAAAAGGAAGAAACTTACAACCAAGAATATTCTACCCATGAAAGATACTGTTAAAATTTGAGGAAGATATTAAGAATTTTAAAGGCAGGCAAATCCGAGTTCAGTACCATAAAATAAGCTTTACAAGAAATGTTAAAAGGACTTCTCTAAGTAGAAAAGAAAAGGCCACAACTAGGAATATCAAAGCTATGAAAGAAAAAAAAAATCTCATTGGTAAAAGGCAAATATACAGAAAATGTAGTGTATCAATGACTTATACAGCTAGTGAGAAGATTAAAAGGTAAAAGAAGCAAAATTGTTGATATCTACAATAAGCAAAATGTTACATAAAACAAAAAGTTTGAAACTATGATGACAAAAAAGTTAAATATGGATGGAGGGATAAAAATGTAGGGTTGTTAAAATGTGCTTGAACTTAATAAATTAGCGACTTAAAGGACTATATATATATATATATATATATGGCAATGCATGTATGTGTATACATATACTCACATGTTAGCCACAAAGCCAAAATTTGTGATAGGTACACAAAAACAAAAAGAATCTAAACATATACAGTAAAAATAATCATCAAATCATAAGGGAATTATAGAAGAAAGGAATAAATAAGAACCACAGAGCAACCACAAAACAATGAACAAAATGTCAATAAATGCATACTTATCAATAACTCTTTAATATAAATGGGCTAAATGCTCTAGAAAAAGACATAAAGTGTCTGAATAGATACAAAAACAAAATGTATATATAACTACCTAGAAGATATTCACTTTGTATATAAAGACACATACAGATTGAAAATAAGAGGATAGAAAATGGTTTTCCAAGCAAATGGAAAAACCAAAAAAAATCTGGGTAGCAATATCTATAGCTGATGAAATATCCATTAAAACACACTGTAATGTGAGACAAAGAAGGATATTAAATAATAATAATAAAGAGGTTAGTTTAGGAAGAACATATAACAACTTTAAACATATGCTTCCAACACAGGAGCAGCTAAGTATATAAAACAAATATTAATAAATATGAAGGAAGAACTTGATAGAAGCACAATAATAGTATGGGAGTGTAACACAGCATTTACATCAACAGACACATCAAACAGACAGAAAATTAATCAGAAATATTACCTTGTTTGCAAATTACATGATACTACACAAAGAAAAATCCTAAAAGCCTCATGAAAAAATTACTAAATTCAGCAATGAATTTGATGAAGTTGCAAGATACAAAATTACTAAACAGAAATTAATTTTATATACTAAAAATGAACTACCATAAAGAGAATTTAAGAATATAATCTCATTTAATGTCATTTTAAAAATAATAAAATACTTAGTAACAAATATAACTAAGAATGTAAAATCTTGTCCTCAGAAAACTATAAGATGCCAATGAAAAAGAAACTGAAAGACAGAAACAAATAAATGTGAGGATATGCTGTGCTCATAGATTGGAAGAATTTAATATTGTTATAATGATTATACTAGCCAAGGCAATCTACAAATTTATGCCATCCCTATCAAAATAACAGTGTTCTTTTCACAGAGCTATAACAAATAATTTTAACATTTGTACAATATCACAATGGACCTTGATAGCTAAAAAAAATCTTATGCAAGAATATCACTGCTGGAGGTATCACAGTCCCTAATTTCAAACTTCACTACAAAGCTACAGTAATGATACAGTATGGTACACACACACATAAATAGATACATAGAACAATGGAGCAGAAAAGAAAATGCAGATATGAATCCACACTTACATGGACAATTAATCTATGACAAAGGAGGCAAGAACATACAATGGAGGAATAAGATGGGGAGATCACCTTCCTTCCTAGAATAACATAAAAAATGCATCTGCATGTGGAACAACTCTGACAGAACAATTTCTGAATGCTGGCAGAAAATCTTCAGAGCATGAGGTAGAGTAAAAGATATAATAAAATAAAGGGGCAAATAATTTGAGATGAGGACTTTTGCTTCAAGGAGGGAGCCATGAAGAAGAACAAGTTTTCACACACTTGGAAACTCTGTC
>SJXQ01001422.1:137337-163449 GCA_006408695.1 Aepyceros melampus | reverse complement strand
ATATAAAAAAAAAAAAAAATATATATATATATATATATATATATATATATATAAAACTGAGATAAAAATAAAATAAAATAATAAAAATAATCATAGTAAAATTTTTTTAAAAAAGGTTTTTCCTGTCAAAAGTCCGCTTATAAAGTCACCAAAAAAAAAAAAAAAAAAAAAGGAGGTGGAAGAAGAGAGGATGGAGGGAAAAGAAACTACCAGCAAAGATAAATTTGTCAACTAAAGGAGAAGGATAATTTTAAAATAGCTTATTATGAATTCCAACAAAATCAATAAAGAATTCATTGCTGAGGAAATTTAAAAAAGAATACAATTTTATAAGGACAGTTTATAAATGTGCTTAAGTTATTCAAAACTACTACATCCATGACCAAAGACAGGAGCTTATGAACAAAGCAAAAAATATAAACATGAATATGAAAAATGAATAAATAAAAATGAAAAAAAGAATCACAGCAGTAATTTAACTACTCTGTAAAGTTAGTTCAGTAAAGCAAGCTTCAAGTACACCTTTCATAGTTACTCCATAAGTAAGACCAACAGGAAATAATGAAAAGATAATGTTCTTCCCAGGTGTCACTAATGATAAAGAACTCACTTGCCAATGAAGGGGACATAAGAGATGTAGATATGATCCCTGGGTGAGGAAATACCCTGATGAGGAAATGACAACCCACTCCAGTACTGTTGCTGGGATAATCCCAAGGAAAAAGGAACCTGGTGGGCTATATAGTTCATGGGGTTGCAAAGAGTTGGACACGACTGAGCATCTGAGCAGCATAGCCAATATTTAAATAGATACAATCTACAAATTCTCTTAAATTAAGAAAGATATATGAACTTCAAATGAAAAGGCACATAAAGGAACATAGTTTTGAATAAATATAAGCAAACATTACAAAGAACTGAAAAGCAAAGTATATGAGAAAATACAAAGGCAACTAAAAAGAAAATTTAGAACAGTTTAAGAACAATGAAAATAGATATATACAAAAAATTTACACTAAAAATAATTTCCAAAAGACAATAAAATTCCAGCTTCAATTCTTAGAGAAATTTTTTTCTTTAATTAATTTTTATTTTTTAGTTTGTTTTGCTTTACAATACTGTATTTGTTTTGCTACCCATCATGAATCAGCCACGAGTAAATATACATCTTTCAAAATTTAAACAAATATATACAAATGTGTATGTCCTTTGAAATTGTGGCTGAAACAAAATTGATCAAATAAAGCATGCTTAGCAAATACTTAGTAAAATATGATAATAAATCTAATTAATTTAAAATGATAATGATTAACTTACAGTTTAGTTAAGAATGGCAAATCTAAAATACTACTCAATGATAACAAATAAGACCAAGAAAAGGAATCAGCCTAAATGTTCATTGACATGAAAATGGATAAAGAAGATGTGGTGTACTCAGCCATTGAAAAGAATTAAATATTGCCATTCACAGCAACATGGATTGACCTAGAGATCATCATGATAAGTGAAGTAAGTCAAAAAGAGAAAGTCAAATATCATATAATAGCATTTATATATGAAATCTAAAATATGATACAAATAAATTTATTTACAAAACAGAAACAGACTTATTGCCATGGAAAGCAAACTTATGGTTACAAAAGTATAAGTGAATCACCCTTGAAAAGAGATTTGGCTGGTCTGGGTTTCTTTTAGTTAGAGCTCCTTGAATAAATTTTGGCAGGATATTTACCTTAGCTTCCAGAAACAAATTTAAAAATGCCTTGGAATCTTAATAATAGTTTAAGTGAAAAGTGCAAGTACTTCCTGCAGTAATTTTATTTTTATCTTATTTTTTCTGCTTGAAGTACGGAAGACATGTTGCTTCCACAATATTTCAAAATCATCAACTGCTTTGAATATATCTATTGCTGCTGCTGCTGCTGCTAAGCCGCTTCAGTCATATCCGACTCTGTGCGACCCCAGAGACGGCAGCCCACCAGTCTCCCCCATCCCTGGGTTTCTCCAGACAAGAACACTGGAGTGGGTTGCCATTTCCTTCTCCATGCATGAAAGTGAAAGTGAAGTCGCTCAGTCGTTTCCGACTCTTAGTGAACGCATGGAATGCAGCTACCAGGCTTCTCCATCCATGGGATTTTCCAGGCAAGAGTAATGGAGTGAGGTGTCATTACCTTCTCCAAATATATATTTACTATCAGTATGAATGCTGGCTGTTTTGCCTTCAATTAAAATGCACCCCCATGAAAAGCATATGATTCAGCCTGTTGAGTCAAAGTAGCCATAGGTAATGATGCTGCCTCAACCACATCTAAAGGATTTGCAATTACACACCTAGCATAATATTTGCTATTGCCCCCTTTCAAATAAGAAACATCAATGAGTGATGAGAAGTCAATATCACTGCCCTAAATTTTCTACAGTTAGTCACAAGGAGTCAGGAGGTGTTAAGCATTCATGATGAGCTTTGCTGGTGACAGACAGAAGAAAAGTACCAGGGTTAAGGTTAGGCCTTATGAAAAATGTTGAGAATGATGCATATATATGCATGCCTTCTAAAGAAAATAAAGCTATAATTTGACCAAATTGCTGATCTGTGTTGATTAATTTATATTATTATTTTATTTTTCCTTCTTGGAATTATTGATACCAACTTAGTCTTATTTACTTGTTTCTCAGTGTTCAATTATAGGAAAAGCTGAATTTCAATAAAGGTACTCAGGTTAATTTGTGGTTTTGATATCTGAGGAGAAAAAATGCATTTGTTCTGGTGTTTCTAAGCGTGGAGAATATAAGTTGCTGACAATCATCAAGTTCATGTGCAAAAGGACTTTGCATTTAAAATGAAGGTTGTTATAGACAAAAGGAGCTTATAGATGAATTAGAGCCTACTTGGTATTCTTTGAGGCCTGAAATCCAATATTTCTTAAAACTAGAACGATGCCCTGTCTTTCCAGTTAAATGAGCCAAAGGTAATTTTTTGTTCTTATTGATGTTTGAGTTAGAAATATGTCTGTTTATAAGATTTTAATAGTGCTTTCCTGATTCATATTTTGCTTTAGCTTTTATACTTACTAACCATCTCTGTCTTTCTGATAATTAATTTCTTTGATGTGATAGTACAGGTAACTAGTTTGCAGTCAAAGTTGATGCCATCATAAGAAATATTTTGTGCCATTAGTATAAATTTACATATCTTCAATGATTCTATATGTTCTATTTTAATATTTAATCTGATAAAGAAGTTTCATTTATCTTAATTTTAAATCTGCCTTGCTGCTGATAGTCATTACTGTACACTTTCTTAGTGTCCTAATCCTCAGCTCTAAATATATACTTTAGCAAATAATAGAAAAGATCTTCTATCAACTCTTTACAGTAATTCTTCAGATACTTTTTAGAATATACAATTTTCTTCCAAGTAACCTTTCCTCATTCTAAGGAAAATTTCATTTGTTCCACATTTAGTATATTATCATTGATCTTGGCTATGTGCTCTGCTTTCTACGGGTTACATTCCAGATTCTCAGTTTCTCTTTTTAAATATTATATTAAATATTTACTAAAATCTATAATTTACATGGATAATAGAAAGAAGTGATGTCTGTCAGCTGTTTCAGTTTACACTCATTTCCTCCAACTCAAGCTATTAGCTCATATGATGAGAAGTTATCTGACTATGTTTGAACTATCCCTATATATTTTATCTATAGAATTCTTTGGTGGCTCAGTGATAAAAGAATCCATGTTCTAAAGCAAGAGACTTGGGTTTGATCCCTGGATCAGGAAGATCCTTTGGAGAGGAAAAGAGAAACCCATTCCAATAACCTTGCCTGGGAAAGCCCATGGACAGAGGAGCATGGTAGGCTACAGTCCATGGGATCACAGAATAGTCTGACTTTACTTAGGAATTAAAACAGACAAAAGCATTTTATCAATGGATTCAATCACCCAGAGTCAGTAAACTTTGATATAATTAGTTAAATTCAGAAAATGTGTTTTATGTTATTAATATTGATTTCAGTAAATTATGATTACTTTTTCTACAATAAAATATCTGATGGATATGATGAGTCCTTCATTTAAATAATGGAAATCATATAATTTTGGCAGAATAAAAGCATATATATGTGGCAATCGATGAATCTGTGAGGGATGCTTCCTCATGTCCCTCATCCAAATTGAGCACAAGAGTCCTAGCCTGTGACTCTATTCTTTCCTAATTTGGCTGATTTCTCATCTCTTTCAGATGCCATCCTCAGAAGCACAGGCATCTTTTTCAAGACAGGATTACGGTGCTTATCTAAACTACTGTGACACTAGTAACAACTTGAAGTTTTTACCTTCAAATGTATGGCTTTTATATCTACAGATAAAATTTTCAACAAAGGTTTTGATTTAGTTCTAAATCAATAAAATTATAGTGGAAGCCTGATAGAGTGTACTTAAATGAGATTTTAGAAAGAAATAATTTTTCTCCACTGTACATCTAATAAAACCATGTAATAAATTCTTTCTTTGCCTTGTTGACTGGGTCATCTCCCAGAAAATTGGGGACATAACCAAGGAACGTCAATTTTTGCTTAACTTTAACAAAAAAAAAAGGTCTGCCTACTGAAGAATAGGAATGAGAATTTTGGAGAGAAATCTATTACCTTTGTGTTTATAGTCATCAGTACTATGTGACTACTATAGTGGTAGCATTACTATTATACTTTGCAGAAAATGTGATTTTTTTTTTTTAAGTTTTAAGGAGATAATGGAATAATTATATGGTAGTGGGATATAATAAAACATAAAACATAAGATTGTCAGAGGCAAGAGGCAACATAGAAAAGTGATTAAAAGAGCCTCCCTTATGGCAGAAAGTGAAGAGGAACTAAAGACAGTATTCATGAAAGTGAAAAAAAATGTGTAAAAAGCTGGCTTAAAACTCAGCATTCAAAAAGAGAAGATCATGGCATCTGGTTTCATCACTTCATGGAAAATAGATGGGGAAACAATGGAAAGACTAAGAGACTTTATTTTGTTGGTCTTCAGAATCACTGTAGATGATTGCAGGTGACTGCTGCCATGAAATTGAAAGATGCTTGCTCCCTGGAAGAAAAGCCATACAAACCTAGACAGCATATTAAAAAGCAGAGACAATAATTTGCTGACAAAAGTTTGTCTAGTTAAAGTTATGGTTTTTCCAGTAGTCATGTATGGATGTGAGAGTTCAACCATAAAGAAGGATAAGCACTAAAGAATTGATGGTTTTGATTTGTAATGTTGGAGAAGATTCTTAAAAGTCCCTTGGACTGCAAGGAGATCAAATCAGTCAGTCCTAAAGAAAATCAGTTCTGAATATTCATTGAAAGGTCTGATGCTGAAGCCCAAGCTCCAATACTTTGATCACTTAATGTGAAGAATTGATTAATTGGAAAAAACCCTGATGCTGGGAAAGATTGAAGATGGAAGGAGGAAGGGGATGACAGAGGATGAGATGGTTGGATGGCATCACCAACTCAATGAACATGAGTTTGGGCAAACTGCAGGAGATGGTGAAGGACAGGGAAACCTGTGGTACTACAGTCTCTGGGGTCACAAGGAGTCGGACACAGCTGAGTAACAGAACAACAACAAAGTTAAAGTTGGAAGTGTTAGTCTCTCATTCTTGCCCAACTCTTTGTGATCCCATGGACTGTAGCCTCCCAGGCTCCTCTGTCCATGGAATTCTCCAAGCAAGAATACTGGAGTGGTTTGCCACTCCCTTCTTCAGAGGATCTTCCTGACCCAGGGATCATACCCAGGTCTCCCATATTGCAGGGAGATTTTTTACTGTCTGAGTCACCAGGGAAACCCCTAAAAGCACCTAATCATAGCCATAACACTTAGCAATGATACAACACTTTACATTATTTTAAACTGAGAATATTATCCTATATCCCAAGGAATTATTGGGAGGCTTAAATACATTAAAATATGTAAAATGTTTAGTATAGCACCTAGTATCTTGCTGAAATATTTTGATGATGAAAATTTATTATTTCAAAGCATCAAAAAAAATTGAAAATGAAGGGGAGTATAATCATGAAAGAGTCCCGTGGACTGCAAGAAAATCAAACCAATCGATCTTAAAGGAAATCAACCCCAATATCCATTGGAAGGAAAGATACTGAAGCTGAAGCTCCGATACTTTGCCACTTGATGTGAAGCACCAACTCATTGAAAAAGACCTTGATGCTGGGAAAGACTGAAGACAGGAGGAGAATGAGACGACAGAGGATGAGATGGTTGGATGGCATTAATGACTCAGTGGCCATGAGTTTGAGTAAATTCCAGGAGATACTGAAGAACAGGAAAGTCTGGTGTGCTGCAGTCCATGAGGTCACTGAGTCAGACATGACTGAACAATTGAACTGAACTGACTTGATAGCAGTTCATATAAATTTCTAATAAGGCTATTTGTATTTATTTTAATATTTAAAGAAAGGATGCTTCACTATGAGTAAACACATCAATGAATAAAAGTGCAATGGTCCTGCTGCTGTTAAGTCTCTTTAGTCATGTCCAACTTTATGCGACCCCATAGAAGACAGCCCACCAGGCTTCCCCGTCCCTGGATTCTCCAAACAAAAATACTGGAGTGGGTTGCCATTTCCTTCTCCAATGCATGAAAGTGAAAAGTGAAAGTGAAGTCGCTCAGTCATGTCTGACTCTTAGCAATCCCATGGACTGCAGCCTACCAGGCTCCTCCATCCATGGGATTTTCCAGACAAGAGTACTGGAGTGGGGTGTCATTGCCTTCTCCAGTAATGGTCCTAGTGTTTCTATTATTAAAAATATGCTGGCATCTGTAAAATATATCAAAAAGAATAAGTACACTTATGAATATGAATGTTCTCACTATTTTAGGTAAATCTTAGCAAAAAATAAAAAGGACTACTAGATGTAGAATGTTTGCCTTTCTTCTTTCAAAGAGAAAAGAGCTAATGGAACTGAAAGTCAGTCAGTCATGTCTGATTCTTCATGACCTCATGGACTATACAGTCCATGGATGTCTCCAGTCCAGAATGCTGGAGAGAGTACCCTTTCCCTTCTCCAGGTGATCTTCCCAACCAGGGATTGAACCCATGTCTCCCTGATTGCAGACATATTATTTACCAACTGAGCCACAGGGAAGCCCAAGAATACTGGAGTGGGTAGATTATCCTTTCTCCAGCAAATCTTCCTGACTCAGGAATCAAGCCAGGTTTCCTGCATTGCAGGCAGATTCTTTTACCAGCTGAGTTACCAGACAAGCCCATTAGTGGAAAGTGTTAATGATTCATGGTGGAGGCATCATTTCCTTGTGACAAATAAAAGGAAACATTAAATGAATCATAATTTATAGACACTGGGAATTATAACTATGGCTTGATAAATATTTTAAAGTGTGACAATGCAACCATTGTTGGCTATCAATTAAGCATACAAACAGTAGCATTAGGGTCAAAATTTAAAAACAAGAAAAGAATACTTTACCTTTTAAAAATGAGAAACTGATATGTTTTGGAACCTACACATAAAATACACTAAAAGTTATTATTGTCAAAATTTGGGTACTGTTATAAAATTAAGCAATTGTTTTGTAAGCAAATTTGTAGTTGACAAAGAATCATAATGTTAAAATTCTAAGCCTTATCTTTCACATCACTTATTCTGTAACGCTAGTCAAAATACCTCATTTCCTTGATTTATAATTCATCCTATGAAAAGTGAAAAAGTATTTTAGAAATGACTGAAGTTCTCTTTTAACAAGAACATTCTATAAATCTATGACAATGTGATTCTGTCCTTGACAAGAGCAAAACATTTCACGCAAACACACACTTCATTGTTTATCCAAAGAAAACATGATTGCAATTAAAAGAAGATATCAACATTAGTATCATCAAACAAAAATAAATCTGGACTTCAGAAAAGAAAGACTTTATCTGAATTGAATACTGCGGTAAGAGGAAGAGAATTTTACAACAGGAGGAGAGAGAACATGATAATGGGAAGAATACTATGACATCTGGAATATCTCATTACAGGCAGAGAAGAACTTCTCTTTTACAGAGAAGAGTAAACTAAGTGAAAAGGAAAGGATCTGAGGGAATGAGAAAAGTAAATGCAGGTGATGATAGGACAATTATTAGAGAGAGCTTTTCTCGTGGTCAGCCTATTCTATCTTTGGCAGAGGTTGTTAAGCAAAGTTTGTATGCTGGCTCAAGCTGAGGCTGAGTCAAAAATATGGAACCTGGAGGTAAAGAGAGAAGTTTAAAGTTTGAGCAAATCAGATATATGTTTTTTTTTTTTTCTTTTTTTAATTGACCTTTGGGGACAAATATTAGCAATCATTTATGAAACACAGAAAGGTATTTTGAGGAGAATGTAACTGGTCTTTTAATAGTTTAACAAAGAGAGAATCTCTGAGGAATATAGTAAAGAGAGATTCAGTAAACCATTCCCTGGAACTTGAAAGGGATTTAAAAAAAATTACTAGCTTTCTACAAGCCTTGGTAAAGTTCAACATTATAAATGTACATATCTTAATGTAGATGCGTTTTTATTTTTTCTCTGATAATTAGCTAGGGATGGGATCTCTGAGTCATATAATGTCAAAGAAAAACTGCACCAGACAGTTAAATCACAGAGGTAGATTTTATCTAAGACTATGACAATAAGGTTTTGTTTAGGCCATTCAAGTATAAGCTAAATCAAATCCCTTATGATCATGCAGTGGAGGTGACAAATAGATTCATGGGATTAGACCTGGTACATAGAGTGCCTAAAGAACTATGGACAGATACCCATAACTTTGTACAGGAGAAAGTGACTAAAACCATCCAAAGAAATGCAAGAAGGGAAAGTGTTTGTGGAGGAAGATTTAGAAATTGCTGAAGGAAGAAGAGAATTAGAAAAGAGGGAAGAAGGGAAACAGAGAAACAGAAAAATATATATACACAACTGAATGCAAAGTTCCAGCGAATAGCAAGAGGAGAAAAGAATGTCTTCTTAAATGAACACTGCAAAAAATATAAGAAAACAATATTGACTCTTTTTTATTTCTTCTAGGTCCTTGTTAAACCTTCCTCGCATCTTCTCAGTCCTTGTCTCCGGGCTATTTATCTGTTATTCCATTTTGATTTCAAGATTTTGGATCATTTTCACTATCAATATTTTGAATTCTTTTCAGGTAGATTCCCTATCTCTTCCTCTTTGGTTTGGTTTGGTGGGCATTTCTCCTGTTCCTTTACATGCTGACTATTCCTCTGTCTCTTCATCTTGGTTATATTGCTGCGTTTGGTGTGGCCTTTCTATATTCTGAGAATTTGTGGAGTGCTCTTTATTATGGAGTTTCCTCACTGTAGGCGGGGTTGTATCAGTGGCTTGTCAAGGTTTCTTGGTTAGGGAGGCTTGTGATAAAAAAAAAATAAAAAGAGTCAATATATAATGAATAATGAAATAAATGAGATCAGAAATATTCTGGAGGCAACAAATAGTAGAATAACGGAGGCAGAAGAGAGGATTGGTGAAATAGAAGATAGAATGGTAGAAATAAATGAATCTGAGAGGAAAAAAGAAAAATGAATTAAAAGAAATGAGGACAATCTCCGAGACCTCCAGGACAATATGAAATGCTCCAACATTCGAATTATAGGGGTCCCAGAAGAAGAAGACAAAAAGAAAGACCATGAGAAGATACTTGAGGAGATAATAGTAGAAAACTTCCCTAAAATAGGGAAGGAAATAATCACCCAAGTCCAAGAAACCCAGAGAGTATCAAATAGGATAAATCCAAGGCAAAACACCCCAAGACACATATTAATCAAATTAACAAAGGCCAAACACAAAGAACAAATATTAAAAGCAGCAAGGGAAAAACAACAAATAACACACAAGGGGATTCCCATAAGGATAACTGCAGATCTTTCAATAGAAACTCTTCAGGCCAGGAGGGAATGGGAAGACATATTTAAAGTGATGAAAGAAAATAACTTACAGCCCAGATTACTGTACCCAGCAAGGATCTCATTCAACTGTGAAGGGAAATCAAAAGCTTTCCAGATAAGCAAAAGCTGAGAGAACTCAGCACCACCAAACCAGCTCTCCAACAAATGCTAAAGGATATTCTCTAGACAGGAAACACAAAAAGAGAGTATAAACCTGAACCCAAAACAATAAAGTAAATGGCAATGGGATCATACTTATCATAATTACCTTAAATGTAAATGGGTTGAATGCCCCAACCAAAAGGCAAAGACTGGCTGAATGGATACAAAAACAAGATCCCCTATATATGCTGCCTACAAGAGACCCACCTCAAAACAAGGGACACATACAGACTGAAAGTGAAGGGCTGGAAAAAGATATTCCATGCAAAAAGAGACCAAAAGAAAGCAGGAATAGCAATACTCATATCCGATAAAATAGACTTTAAAACAAAGGCTGTGAAAAGAGACAAAGAAGGCCACTACATAATGATCAAAGGATCAATCCAAGAAGAAGATATAACACTTATAAATATATATGCACCTAACACAGGAGCACTGCAATATGTAAGACAAATGCTAACAAGTATGAAAGGGGAAATTAACAGTAACATAATAATAGTGAGAGACTTTAATAGCCCACTCACACCTATGGACAGATCAACTAAACAGAAAATTAACAAAGAAACACAAACTTTAAATGATACAATAGACCAGTTAGACCTAATTGATATCTATATGACATATCATCCCAAAACAATGAATTTCACCTTTTTCTCAAGTGCGCAAAGAACCTTCTCCAGGATAGATCACATCCTGGGCCATAAATCTAACCTTGATAAATTAAAAAAAATCAAAATCATTCCAAGCATCTTTTCTGACCATAATCCATTAAGATTAGATCTCAATTATAGGAGGAAAACTACCAAAAATTCCAACATATGGAGACTGAACAACACACTTCTGAAAAACCAACAAATCACAGAAGAAATGAAAAAAGAAATCAAAATATGCATAGAAACAAATGAAAATGAAAACAGAACAACGCAAAACCTGAGGGACACTATAAAAGCAGTGCTCAGAGGAAAGTTCATAGCAATACAGGCATACCTCAGGAAACAAGAAAAAAGGCAAATAAATAACTTAACTCTATACCTAAAGCAACTAGAAAAGGAAGAAATGGAGAACCCCAGAGTCAGTAGAAGGAAAGAAATCATAAAAATTAGGGCAGAAATAAATGCAAAGAAATAAACGAGACCATAGCAAAAATCAACAAAGCCAAAAGCTGGTTTTTTGAAAGGATAAATAAAATTGGCAAACCACTAGCCAGACTCATCAAGAAACAAAGAGAGAAAAATCAAATCAATAAAATTAAAAATGAAAAGGGAGAGATCACAACAGACAACACAGAAATACAAAGGTTCATAAGAGACTACTATCAGCAATTATATGCCAATAAAATGGGCAACATGGAAGAAATGGACAAATTCTTAGAAAAGTACAACTTTCCAAAATTGAACCAGGAAGAAATAGAAAATCTTAACAGACCCATCACAAGCATGGAAATTGAAACTGTAATCAAATATTCCAGCAAACAAAAGCTCAGGTCCAGACGGCTTCACAGCTGAATTCTACCAAAAATTTAGAGAAGAGCTAACACCTATTCTACTCAAACTCTTCCAGAAAATTTCAGAGGAAGGTAAACTTCCAAACTCATTCTATGAGGCCACTATCATCCTAATACCAAAACCTGACAAAGATACCATTAAAAAAAAGAAAACTACAGGCCAACATCACTGATGAACATAGATGCAAAAATGCTTAACAAAATTCTAGCAATCAGAATCCAACAACATATTAAAAAGATCATACACCATGACCAAGTGGGCTTTATCCCAAGGATGCAGGGATTCTTCAATATCCACAAATCAATCAATGTAATTCAACACATTAACAAACTGAAAAATAAAAGTCATATGATTATCTCAATAGATGCAGAGAAGGCCTTTGATAAAATTTANAGTATATTCAAAAGCAGAGACATTACTTTGCCGACTAAGGTCCGTCTAGTCAAGGCTATGGTTTTTCCTGTGGTCATGTATGGATGTGAGAGTTGGACTGTGAAGAAGGCTGAGCGCAGAAGAATTGATGCTTTTGAACTGTGGTGTTGGAGAAGACTCTTGAGAGTCCCTTGGACTGCAAGGAGATCCAACCAGTCCATTCTGAAGGAGATCAACCCTGGGATTTCTTTGGAAGGAATGATGCTAAAACTGAAGCTCCAGTACTTTGGCCACCTCATGTGAAGAGTTGACTCATTTGCAAAGACCCTGATGTTGGGAGGGATTGGGGGCAGGAGGAGAAGGGGATGACCGAGGATGAGATGGCTGAATGGCATCACGGACTCAGTGGACGTGAGTCTGAGTGAACTCTGGGAGTTGGTGATGGACAGGGAGGCCTGGCATGCTGCGATTCATGGGGTCGCAAAGAGTTGGATACAACTGAGCGACTGAACGGAACGGAGTATTGTTGTTTGGTCATGAAGTCATGTCCAAATATTTTGCAACTCAGTGGATTGTAGTCGCCAGGCTCCTTTGTCCATGGAATTTTTCAGACATGAATACTGGAGTGGGTTGCCATTTTTTTTTTTTTTTTCTCCAGGAGATCTTCATGATGCCAGGATTGAATCGATATCTCCTGCCTTGGCAGGTGGACTCTTTCGCATAGAGTTGACAGAGAAGTACCCACTAGTATACAAATATTTTAATAGCAACATCCTGGGAGATGGAGACTGTAAAGAACATGATTTACAGTCAATCGACTATGTTTATGAGAGAGAGAGAGAGAGAAAAGCCTTCACAACCTCAGTTGTTACTGTTGTTCAGTTGCTAAGTCCTGTCTGACTCTTTGCAACCCTATGGACTGCAGCACACCATGTTCCTCTGTCCTCCACTTTCTCCCAGAGTTTGTTCACACTTATGTCTGTTGAGTCAATGGTGCCATCTGACCATCTCATCCATTGCTGCCACTTCTCCTTTTGTCCTCAACGTTTACCAGCATGAGAGTCTTTTTCAATGTGTTGTCTATTTGCATCAAGTGGCCAAAGTATTGGAGTTTCAGCTTCAGCATCAATACTTCAAAGGAATATTCAGGGTTAACTTCCTTTAGGATTGACTGGTTTGATCTTGCAGTCTAAGGGACTCTCAAAAGTCTTCTCCAGCACCACAGTTCAAAAGCATCAGTTCTTCCACATTCAGACTTCTTTGTGGTCCAACTCTCACATCGGTACATGACTACTGGAAAAACCATAGCTTCGACTGTACAGATCTTTGTCAGCAAAATTATGTCTCTGCTTTTTTAATATGCTTTCTAGATCTGTCATAGTTTTTCTTCCATGGTGGAAGGGTCTTTTAATTTCATGACTGCAGTAAAAGGGACCATATACGGAATTGCTAACTCACCCAAGTGTAGCAGGACTCACTGCCATTGAATCATGGATCCATGTTTCTCATTTAAAAAGGGTACCCAATCCTGACTGGGGGCTTCCCTGGTGGCTCAGTAGCAAAGAATCCACCTGTAGTGCAGGAGATGCAGGAGACCAGGGTTAATCCCTGGGTTGGGAAGATCCCCCTGGAGACAACCCTTTCCAGTATTCTTGCCTGTCACTCACCTACCAAAAAAAAAAAAAAGAAAAAAAAATTCCTTAATGACTATAAAACTATGTGCCCCTAAAGTGGTTATATTTGCTTATGGGTACATCAACTAATCTTGAGCACATGAGTGTTTAATGATTGTAGAATAAGAAGAACTTATGTGTTGGGACATTTGACCACTCCAGTCACTATTTTTTAACTGCTTACTAGCTTAAATCTAACCCTGAGAGTTAAAATCTGAAAAAAAGGGCCCTTGCAATAATTGACTACCAGGAAGATGATTTCTATGCAGATAACAGCTGTGCTCATTTTCAAGGATGTGACCTCCCTGCAGGATATTTAGGGGATCAATTCAGTTGCCTCCTCAGAATTTGGGGTCCCTGCTTTGGAACATGTTTCACTGATCTAGAGGTTAAAAGATATCTTACTCATACTGTCAATAGGATTATTACAGCTCTGCAGGAGCTATTGGAGATCAGCCAATGTCCTTCTCTTGCTCACATAGTATTTGATAGCCATATTGCATTAGATTATATTCTTGTTGCCCAGTGAAGCATCTGTGCTAGTGTTAATACTTCTTGTTGCACTTGCATCAATACCTCCTCTAAGTGAAACCTGAAACCAGTAAACTATACCTGCCAAAACTCTTAAAGGATATTCTAACTTTGCACTCAGAGGGCTTAATAATAAGTTTTCTAATATTTTTAGCTGGCCTTTCTCAGGTATTCAAACTACAGACCATTCTTCTTTTAATTTTCATTACTGGTTTTGTCTTAATGGTATTCAAACTTGTTACGCTGTGTGTAACCAGCTTGCTTAAGACCAAAGTTTCCACCAAAGTTATGATTGCACAATGGCTTGACGTTTCACTACATCTTTCCTCCTGGGGAACAATCAGGTCATCCTGAAACACTGATTGAGATATGACCTGGAAGGGACCATATCCTTGAAACTTCTCTGTTGCTCAAATGTGACTAGCTTTGTAATCTACTCCTCTTATTATTCTCCCCTTCAACACAGATCTTATAGGGTAAACCAATCCCAGCTCCAAGAGAGGCTATGAATCTAGAGCAAATTATTACTCACTCTGGCAAAAAAAAGGAATAATATTAGAACAAAATTGATCATCAGTGCCTTCCAAAGGGAGATTTTGATCAGAAGGGGGGAATTCTGATATATTTAAGATGATTTTAAAATAAAAATTGAATAACTATGCTTGAGGCATCCAAAATGGAACTTGGTGTCCATTGTGGATGCGGTTTTAGGTATGTTACTGCATTACTGATAACTTGAAACGTCTCTAAATTACATCAAACTCAAGGACATCACCAGCTATTTTCAAAACAATATCTGCTAGCAGCTGCCAGCTGCAGCTTGTTTCAAAGCTCACTCTTTCACAATTATGTAATTAGTTTGAAAACTGACCAATCCATGCTTAACAAACACACATTTCTTGACAGCTCCTATCCTAATTCTCCTAATTCCTGACAAACAACTCATATTCAGGTTAATTTCGTGGCTTTTTGTCTTCATAAACCCTTCCCATTTCCATTTTATAGTTTAGCAGAACACAATTCAAGCATCTTCCTGGATGTGTACTTTTTGCAGTTTACACAAACTTCAAATAAAAGCACTTTCTGCCTCAACTGATCACTTGGAACTTTGAGTTAACAGTGTAATTTAGAAGATTATATCATTGTTAAGTTGCTGATTTGTTTGTTTGTTTATTTCTTTGGTAGGAATACTCTTCACTGGAATTTCAAACTGGTGGACATCTTTGTCCAACAAATGGTCAGAACTTTGTTCTCAAATGTCTTAGAAAAAAAGCTCTCATATCATGCTTGCTGTTTCACTGTAAACTTGAAAGAACCTCAAAATAAAAACAAAAGATATACTATACTTTTAGAAGTATCATATGTCCCTATTTTATTAGTTATAAACTATTTATTAATGTTTATTAGTTATTGTTTTTAATATTAATTGGTAAACTTTTATTTTTTATGATGTACAAATCAATTTTCATCTGTACCATTTAACATGTCTTCTCTATAGTGTCTCAAATTACTTACTTGAGGCTTCTAATAAAAGCAGAGACTAAAAATTAAACCATTAAGGTTGCTCTTGATTTTCTGAATTTTTTTATTATTAAAATTAGAAGAGTACATGCCTACATTGCACCCAAGGATGCAATATAATTGGTCTGAGTGATACATGAGCATTGACATTTTCTCTGTTAGCCAAGGAGAGAAACATGGACACCACCAGAATTGAGAAACATCAGAGTAGAGATGTTGGTAATGATGGCCAATTTATTGCTTTCTATTCTAGGATGAAATGTGAAACTAATTAAGAAAATAAGATTGATGAATCAAGGCTGTGTCTTCTACTGTTGGTGAGTACAAAGCACCTTATTTTTTATACAATAAAATTAGTAGCAACAAAGAAATCTGGAACATTGATTTAAATATAGATTTAAATATTGTTGACTCTGCAATTTTAGGTAAGCTAGCATACCTTTTGTTTTCTGCTATTTCTTTACATTGATCACTAAGGAAGGCTTTCTTATCTCTCCTTGCCACTCTTTGGAACTCTGCATTCAGATGCTTATATCTTTACTTTTCTCCTTTGTTTTTCACTTCTCTTTTCACAGCTTTTTGTAAGGTCTCCCTAGACAGCCATTTTGCTTTTTTGGATTTCTTTGCCATGGGGATGGTCTTGATCCCTGTCTCCTGTACAATGTCACAAACCTCTGTTCATACTTCATCAGACACTCTATCTATCAGATCTAATCATTTAAATCTATTTCTCACTTCCACTGTATAATCCTAAGGACTTTGATTTAGATCATACCTGAATAGTCTAGTGGTTTTCCCTACTTTCTTCAATTTCAGTCTGAATTTGGCAATAAGGAGTTGATGATCTGAGCCACAGTCAGCTCCTGGTCTTGTTTTTGTAACTGTATAGAACTTCTCCATCTTTGGCTGCAAAGAATATAATCAGTCTGATTTCAGTGTTGACATCTGGTGATGTCTTATGTGTAGAGTCTTCTCCTGTGTTGTTGGAAGAGGGTGTTTGCTACGACCAGTGCGTTTTATTGTATTTTATTTTTTTTGGCAAAACTCTTTTAGCCTTTTCCCTGTTTCATTCCATACTCCAAGGCCAAATTTGCCTGTCACCCCAGGTGTTTCTTGACTTTCTACTTTTGCATTCTGATCTCCTATAATGAAAAGGGTATCTTTTTGGGGTGTTAGTCCTAAAAGGTCTTGTAGATCTTCATAGAATCGTTCAACTTCAGCTTCTTCAGTGTTACTGGTTGGGGCATAGACTTGGATTACTGTGATATTGAATAATTTGCCTTGGAAACGAACAGAGGTCATTCTATCATTTTTGAGATTGCATCCAAGTACTGAATATTGGACTCTTTTGTGGAACATGATGGCTACACCATTTCTTCTAAGGGATTCCTGCCCGCAGTAGTAGATATAATGGTCATTTGAGTTAAATTCACCCATTCCAGTCCATTTAATGGACCTAACATTCCAGATTCCTATGCAATATTGCTCTTTACAGCATCAGACCTTGCTTCTATCACCAGTCACATCCACAACTGTGTACTGTTTTTGTTTCAGCTTCATCCCTTCATTCTTTCTGTAGTTATTTCTTCATTGATCTCCTGTAGGACATTGGGCACCTACCAACCCAGGGAGTTCTTCTTTCAGTATCTTATCATTTTGCCTTTTTATACTATTCATGGGGTTCTCAAGGCAAGAATACTGAAGTGCTTTGACATTTCCTTCTCCAGTGGACCACATTCTGTCAGGAATGTGGAAATAGAGGAAAACAACAGAATGGGAAAGGCTAGATATCTCTTCAAGAAAATTAGACATACAAAGGGAATATTTCATTCAAAGTTGGGCTCAATAAAGAACAGAAATGTTATGGACCTAACAGAAGCAGAAGATATTAAGAAGAGGTGGCAAGAACTGCAAAAAAAGATTTCCATGACCAAGATAATCAAGTGATGTCATCATTCACCTAGACTAGACATCCTGGAATGTGAAGTCAAGTGGGCCTTAGAAAGCATCACTATGAACAAAGCTAGTGGAGGTGATGGAACTCCAGTGGAGCTACTTCAAATCCTGAAAGATGATGCTATGAAAATGTTGCACTCAATATGCCAGCACACTTGGAAAACTCAGCAGAGGCCACAAGACTGGAAAAGGTCAGTTTTCATTCCAATCCCAAAAGAAGACAATGCCAAAAATACTCAAACTACTGCACAGTTGAACTCATCTCCCATGCTAGTAAAGTAATGCTCAAAATTATCCAAACCAGGCTTCTGCAATAGGTGAACCATGAACTTTCGGATGTTCAAGCTGGTTCTAGAAAATGCAGAGGAACCAGAGATCAAATGGCCAACATCAACTGGATCATAGGAAAAGCAAGAGAGTTCCCAAAAAACATCTTCTTCTGCTTTATTGACTATGCCAAAGCCTTTGACTGTGTGGGTCACACACACAAACACACACACACACACAAAAAAAAAAAAAAAAAACTGTGGAAAATTCTGAAAGACATGGGGATACCAGACCACCTGTCCTGCCTCTTGAGAAACCTATATGCAGGTCAGGAAGGAACAGTTAGAACTGGACATGGAACAACTGGCGGGTTCCAAGTAGGAAAAGGAGTACGTCTAGGCTGTATATTGTCACCCTGCTTATTTAACTTCTATGCAGAGTACATCATAAGAAATGCTGGGCTGGAAGAAGCACAAGCTGGAATCAAGATTGCCGGGAGAAATATCAATAACTTCAGATATGCAGATGACACCACTCTTATGGCAGAAAGTGAAGAGGAGCTAAAAAGCTTCTTGATGAAAGTGAAAGAGGAGAGTGAAAAAGCTGGCTTAAAGCTCAACATTCAGAAAACTAAAATCATGGCATCTGGTCCCATCACTTCATGGAAAATGGATGGGGAAACAACAGTGTTAGACTTTTTTTTTTTTTTTTTTTTTTAGGCTCCAAAGTCACTGCAGATGGTGACTGCCACCATGAAGTTAAAAATGCTAACTCCTTGAAAGGAAAATTATGACCAACATAGTTAGCATACTCAAAAGCAGAGACTTACTTTGATAACAAAGGTCTGTATAGTCGAGACTATGGTTTTTCCAGTGGTCATGTATGGATGTGAGATTTGGATTATGAAGAAAGCTGAGCTCTGAAGTATTGATGCTTTTGAACCATGGTGTTGGAGAAGACTCTTGAGAGTCCCTTGGACTGCAAGGAGATCTAACCCTTCCATTCTAAAGGAGATAAGTACTGGGAGTTCTTTGGAAGGAATGATGCTAAAGATGAAACTCCAGTACTTTGACCACCTCATGTGAAGAGTTGACTCACTGGAAAAGACTCTGATGCTGGGAGGGATTAGGGGCGGGAGGAGAACGGGATGACAGAGGATAAAATGGCTGAATGGCATCACTGACTGGATGGACATGATTTTGAGTGAACTCTGGGAGTTGGTGATGGACAGGGAGGCCTGGTGTGCTGTGATACATGGAGTCGCAAAGAGTCGGACACAACTGAGCAACTGAAGTGAACTATCTTATTTACTAAGTTTTGTATAAAATTTATAAAACATGGACACATACATTATGTGAAATAGCTTTATTTCTTCATACTCAACAGAACCTATCACTAACCAACAATATACAATTTTCCAAATAATTTAGAGCTTATTACCAAAATAATTGCTCAATTATTAATTTTGATTAATTAAAATCAAAAGAATCACTGTTTCATATTCTTGTCTCTGTTGAAATGAATATTATTAATAATGTTCTTATAGCTGTTTTCCTTTTACTAGTCACTTAAGATGTTTTGATCAGATGCTGTAAATGTCAGAATTTAGGTTTTATTTATGCCTATATCCCCAAGCCCAAATAGAGTATTGATCAAGTCAAGTGACTGACTGAATGAATGAGATGCTCAAATGAAATTAGACATCTTTGGCTCTCATAAGTTGTTTCTCCAAATTATACTGTGGCTGTTTTCCTCCCACATATAAAGTTATTCCAGCTCCTGTGGGTATATTTTACTTTTTTTTTTTTTTTACAAAATTTCTTAAAATAAATTTGAATATTTTGACAACATATCAAAGCAAAAGTTCTTGAGATGTGGCTAATAAGTTGCAATTGGATGTTTCTACAATAATAAAAAATAACTTTCAAAAGTGGCCTGTTTTTCTGTTTGTTTTTAATGTGGTAAAAGTCACATAATATAAAACATACTTTGTTAACCATGCTTAACTGTACAGTTCATTAACACTGAGTACATTCACATTGTTGCGCAAGTTCCCAATCATCCATTTTCAGAATCCATCATCTTGTTGCAATTCTGTAGGGCATTTATAAAATTTAACCTTAAAAATGCAGTTCAATATATTAAGTGTAGACAGATACTGTTTGATTCTACTTATACAGAACATCTAGACTAGTCAAACTCATAGAGTCACAAAGTACATGATAGATACCAGGGGCCAGGGGGTGGGAGTGCCTGGAGGCGAAATGGGAAATTAGTGTCTAATTGGGACAGAATTTCAGTTTAGGAAAGTAAAAGAGAGAGAGAGAGAGAGAGAGAGAGAGAGAGCGAGCGCCTGTCTTAATAGAGAGGTTTCATGTATGAAATGAAGCATAAGCAAATGGCTCTATATCCATATGCACTTAACTTTTTAGTGGGAGAAGATCATTCTATTTAATAGGCTTCATTTTTTCTGTGTAAATAAAAATGAGTAAGCACAAGTTATGAATGAAAGCTCTTTGTCCTATAGCATTAGTTTTCTTCTGATGTTGGTGTCCTCCTCACCTTCCTCCTTTTTAAAGGTGACTAAATTGGTCAATTACAGTGTGCTGCAGTCTTTGGTTTTATACCTCTCCTTGTGCTGGGCATTCTCTTTGCCTCATTATTGTAATGAGGCTAATCCTCTCTTCAGTGGGCTCCTGTGGGGCTGTAATATCAAGGCTCTCAATAAAAAGCTGAACAGTTCAACAATTTTTATAGAGTCTTGATTGAACAGCCCTTAGGGAGCTAAGCATAGAAAAGGAGAGATGAGAAAGTAGTCAAGACTTGTAATAGCTTTGGTCTAAGTACATAAAACATCTATCCAGCAGACCTGGCAATGCCTACAATTTAACAGCTTGGCATCAGATCACATCTCCTGGTGCCAAATAAAGAACATGGAGAACTGAAGTAAAAGTGTCATTGTAGTGATATTCTTCTGTTCTCTTCATTGTGAAATACTTGAAATTACAACAGAATTATGAATGGTTATAAGTCACATTTGCTTGTTTCTTTTAAGCGAACTGTTGATATTCTAAAAACAAGAAACCATGTTATGTTATGTAACAGAAACTAGAAATCTGCTGCTTTGCTGAAGTTTTTTCACCACCTCTTAGCTTTTCTCATCAGGAGAAGGCAATGACACCCCACTCCAGTACTTTTGCCTGGAAAATCCCATGGACAGAGGAGCCTGGTAGGCTGCAGCCCATGGGGTCACTAAGAGTCAGACATGACTCAGCAACTTCAATTTCACTTTTTACTTTCATGCATTGGAGAAAGAAATGGCAACCCACTCCAGTGTTCTTGCTTGGAGAATCCCAGGGATGGGAGAGTCTGGTGGGGTCATACAGAGTTGGATACGACTGAAGGGACTTAGCAGCAGCAGTAGTTTTTCTCAGGCCTTTCCATCCCTGCTCTTGCAGTACTCATAGCTTCTCTGTCCAGCTGATTGAGAAAAACAAATAAATAAATAAATAACACAGAGATGAAATAGAGTGCTTCCTCCACGGAAGATTAAAGAAATCTGTAACACTGGATACAATTCTCAAAAACAAACAAGCAAACAACAACAACAACAACAACAACAAACTTCTATTAGTTATGAGACAGCAGGATCTAGAAGCTAGCATTATTCGTTATTTCTTGAGGTGTCAAAAGAAAGGTCATTGAAGGCTTTTGCTTGTATACCATTGTTCCCTAAGATAGATAATATATGTTGCATAAAGCTGGCTTAAAACTCAACATTCAAAAAACTAAGATCTGGTCCCATTATTTCATGTCCAATAGATAGGGAACAGTGGAAACAGTGACAGACTATTTTCTTGGGTTCCAAAATCACTGTGAATGGTTTCTGCAGCCATGAAATTGAAAGACACTTGCTCCTTGGAAGAAATCTATGACAGACCTAAACAGTGTGTTAAGAAGCAGAGATATTACTTTGCTGATAAAGGTCCATATACTCAAAGCTATGGCTTTTCTAGTAGTCATATATGGATATGAGAGTTGGACCATAAACAAAGCTGAACGCCGAAGAATTGATACTTTTGAACTGTGGTGTTGAGGATGACTCTTGAGAGTGCCTTTGACTGCGAGGAGATCAAACCAATCAATCCTAAAGGAAGCCAATGCTGAATATTCATTGGAAGGAATGATACTGAAGCTACAACATTTTGGCCACCAGATGGGAAGAGCCAACTCATTAGAAAAGACCCTGATGCTGGGAAAGATAGAAGGCAGAAGAAGGGAATGACAGAGGACGAGATGGTTGGATGGCATCCCCGATTCAATGGGCTTAAGTTTGACCAGGCTCTGGGAGATGGTGAAGGACAGGGAAGCCTGTCCATAGGGTCCTGTCCGTGCAGTCCATGGAGTCACAAAATGTCAGACATGGCTGTATGACTGAACAACAACAACAAAAGTTGTTAAGTAAACAGTTTTCTATGGTCAAGTAAATTGGTAAATTTCCAAGTGGAAAAAATTAGTATTGAGCTTTATCAGACTCTCAGTACTACACAGTGTTGTAAATTTTCAAGCAGGGGAAAGTATATAATATTTACTGAATTACATTTTCATTCTTCAAAGCATTTTGAAGTTAGAACACTATAAAGCATAGAGAATAGATACAGGATGCTTGCGGCTGGTGCACTGGGATGACCCAGAGGGCTGATATGGGGAGGGAGGTGGGTGGGGGTTCAGGATTGGGAACACATGTACAACCGTGGTGGATTCATGTTGATGTATGGCAAAACCAACACAATATTATAAAGTTAAATAACAATAATAATAATTAAATTAAAAAAGAAAAGTAGACATCTCAATAACTCATTAAGAGCACAACTTTTTTCTATTATATCATAATTTAATAATGGACTTGTGATTTATGTGACACCTGATATATCATAATAATTTTTAAGAGATGAAGAACATGAAGGTAAGAAAAATTATCCAGTGAATATTATCTTTGTATCAAAGACAAAAGTATAACCATGTTGAGATTTCTTCTTTTGACTTCAAATTTCCAGGAGAAGCAACTCTTAGAGTTATATTGGAGGATTTCCCAACTGAACTGGCTTAGCACCTTTATCTAAAATCAGCTAACCACATCACAGTAGCCAAGAAATGGAAACAATATAAATGCCCATCAACATACGAAAGGATGAGGAAGATGTAGTATACACACACACACATATATACGTATATATACACCATGGACTACTTCTCAGTCATGGGCTTCCTCGGTGGCTCAGGGGTAAAGAATCTGACTGCAATGCAGGAGATGCTGAAGACATGGGTTTGATCCCTGGGTTGGGAAGATCCCCAGAGGAGGGCATGGCAACTCATTCCATTATTCTTGCCTGGAGAATGTCATGGACAGAGGAGCTTGACAGGCTACGGTTCATGGAGTCACAAAGAGTCGGACATGACTGAAGTGACTGGGCATGCATGCACACACTTCTCAGCCATAAGAAAGAACGTAACACTGCCATTTGCAGCAAACATGGATGGACCTAGAGACTATCATACTAAGTGAATAAGTCAGAGAAAGATAAAGATCATATGGCAATCACTTGTATATGAAATCTAAAATATGACACAAATGAACCTATCTGTGAACCAGAAATAGACTCATACGCATAGAGAACAGACTGCGGTTTCCAGGGGGAGGGGAGAGGAGGGAGGGAAGGACTGGGCGTTTGGGATTAACAGATGCCAACTACTATATATAGCATGGAGAAACAACAGGTCCATGGATAGCACATGGAACTCTGTTCAATATCCTGTGATAAACCATAGTGGAAAAGAAAAAAAAAATTATTTTAACAATTACAGGTTTGGAGCGTTTTTACTCAAAATAGATGTAAGGCATCGCTCAACTCTGCTGCTCTGTAAGGGATACCCATTGTCTCTACACCTGGGTATCTATACCCTATTAAATCAGAAATAATGAGTCTCAAAGTTTACCTCTCATACACACACACACACACACACACACACACACACACACACATTTGTATATTTGCTGACAGGAGGATGAGTCACCTTGTTCAGCCCTCAGAATTAAGACAGCAGGCAGAATAAACTGACAGCACAGTAAATGGCATACCTATGGGACTTAAAGAGATAATCAGGACTTTCTCTTGACACAGGAAGAAGAAGCCACCAATTGATTTAAAGCAATAAAGCAGAATGATTATCTTGCTGTGACTCCTTGGGTTTTGGTGTGTTACTAGGGAAAATAATAGAGACTAATTTGGGTTGACTTGTTAAGGCCTCTCACTCAACTCATGTGATCAGAGAGCCTCCATCTGCTCCTGATTCCAAGAAGGACACATAACCATTCTGAATGAGCAGGAAAGATGTCATAGGATGCCTTTCACAGATATACATTAAACTAAAAAACTAATCTACAAATTCTAAGAGCAGAAAAATATCAGGATATTTTTCTGTTTAGAAAGTGTAAGTTCATGAATAAGAGACAAAAGTCTAGTTCCTTTGTTTGATGTGTGGCACTTTAATTTAATTTTTTAAATTATCAATTGAAAATAACTCCACTACATCTTCTATTTTATTCTTTCCTATGCAAAGTGAAAGAGAGGTCATTAAAAGTAAAGAAATTGAAAAACAAAAAGAATAATGAGAAAGAGACATTTATTTTTTCATTCAAAATTTTCTCACATTTAGAAGTGGAAGAAAGAAAGAAAGAAAGAAAGAAAGAAAGAAAGAAAGAAGGAAGGAAGGAAGGAAAGAAAGAAAGAATACTCTTCTCTAAGCTCTTAAACTGTATTTAGATCTTTTGTCAGATCTTTATGGAATTAGATTAGGGGACCATAAATCCAGGAAAAGCAGCCAGCCAAGCAGGGATTAAACACTTGAAATATTGTTGTATATAGTTTCATTAGAGTAATATATTGCATTCAGCATTATCCAGACATCCAAAGGTATCAGATGTCTATTCATCTTTATTTCTTGCCAACGTTACAATGACACAAAGTTTTATATTTTTTTCTTTTTTTTTCTCCTGTTGATACCATTTTTCTTGGCTTTTTAAGACAGCACAACCCATACTGGTATGAAGCCTAGTTTACAACATATGAGATAAAATAGGATAGATTAAATCTATTTCTGTTTAAATTAGAACAATATTATTCCAAAGAATTAATTTTAATCCAAGTAGTTATCTATGATAATTAAATTGATTTATACTGGCTTTTAAAACTTTGTAATTAAATTCACAATTTTGGATTTATGGAAATTCATGTCAAATCAAAATCTAATTCATTTTATGGGTAGAAATCCAAACAAACTGGAACAAATGAAAATACATTACAGGAAGTTCAAACTTTGTATATATATATATATATATATATATATTTCAATTTCATCTTATTTTACAGGTGCTTAACTTCCATTCTCATCTCCTTACAAATTACATTCATGACTCCTAAGTTACAAGCTAAGGTTTCCATATAAATAGTTATCAAAGCTATGCATCAAAGATGTGATAGTTTTGATAGTTTTCCACTTCAGAATTCAACTTTAATGTTCAAGTAAATTTAAATTAATATAAAAGGAACAAAATTGATATAGTTTAAGTGATTATATCTCCTTTACTTGGATATATTT
The DNA here is from genome assembly GCA_006408695.1 of Aepyceros melampus. NCBI lineage: Eukaryota > Metazoa > Chordata > Mammalia > Artiodactyla > Bovidae > Aepyceros > Aepyceros melampus. The sequence goes on along the minus strand of SJXQ01001422.1, from coordinate 137,844 downwards.
GGGGGATGGACATTGGATCTGACTGGAAAAATTTACCTGGGAAATAGAAGGCATGTAAATCTGCCCTTCAAGAACTGGTAATTGGACGTGCTAAATGAGAATAAGTAAGTTTTCCTTAGACCATGGAGTGTGGTCTAAGCAAAATGGCTGTCTGAGGAGGCATTACAAATATCTGTGAGAATTTTTGTGTTTCCATACAAATTGTGAAATTATTTGTTCTAGCTCTGTGAAAAACACCGCTGGTATCTTGATAGGAATTGCATTGAATCTGTAGATTGCTTTGGGTAGTATGCTCATTTTCACTATATTGATTCTTCCGATCCATGAACATGGTATATTTCTCCATCTATTAGTGTCCTCTTTGATTTCTTTCATCAGTGTTTTATAATTTTCTATATATAGGTCTTTAGTTTCTTTAGATAGGTATATTCCTAAGTATTTTATTCTTTTCGTTGCAACAAAAAACCTCGAATAGCCAAAGCCATCTTGAGAAAGAAGAATGGAACT
>SJXQ01001422.1:0-136467 GCA_006408695.1 Aepyceros melampus | reverse complement strand
GGATTGGGAGTTCATGTACACTCGTGGCTGATCCATGTCGATGTGTAGCAAAATGAATACAGTATTGTAAAGCAAAATGAACTAAAAAAAAATAAAAATTAATTAAAAAAAAAAACAAATATCTGTGAGAAGAACAGAAGTGAAAAGCAAAGGAGACAATGAAAAATACACCTATTTGAATGTAGAGTTCCAAAGAATAGGAAGGAGATATAAGAAAGCCTCCATCAATGATCAATGCAAAGAAATAGAGGAAAACAATAGAATGGAAAAGACTAGCGATCTCTTCAAGAAAATTAGAGATACCAAGGGAACATTTCATGCAAAGATGGGCTCAATAAAGAACAGAAATGGGAGGGACGTAACAGAAGCAGAAGATATTAAGAAGAGGTGTCAAGAATACACAGAGGAGCTGTACAAAAAAATCTTCATGACCAAGATAATCACGATGGTGTGATCACTCACCTAGAGCCAGACATCCTGGAATGTGAAGTCAGGTGGGCCTGAACATCACTATGAATAAAGCTAGTGGAGGTGATGGAATTCCATTTGAGCTATTTCAAACCCTAAAAGATGATAACTGTGAAAGTGCTGCACTCAATATGCCAGCAAATTTGGAAAGCTCAGCAGTGGCCACAGGATTGGAAAGCGTCATTTTTCATTCCAATCCCAAGGAAAGACAATGCCAAAGAATGCTCAAACTACCACACAATTGAACTCATCTCACATGCTAGTAAAGTAATGCTCAAAATTCTCCAAGCCAGGTTTCAGCAATATGTGAACTGTGAACTTTCAGATGTTCAAGCTGGTTTTGGAAAAGGCAGAGGAACCAGAGATCAAATTGCCAATATCTGCTGGATCATCAAAAAAGCAAGAGAGTTTCAGAAAAACATCTATTTCTCCTTTATTGACTATGCCAAAGCCTTTAACTGTGTGGATCACAATAAACTGTGAAAAATTCAGAAGATGGGAATACCAGACCACCTGACCTGACACTTGAGAAACCTGTATGCAGGCCAGGAATCAACAGGTAGAACTGGAAATGGAACAACAGACTGGTTCCAAATAGTTTCCTATTTTGGAAAATAAGAGTAATAGACATATTTGGAAGTATGAGAAGGCTGTATATTGTCACCCTGCTTATTTAACTTCTATGCAGAGTACATCATGAGAAACTCTGAGCTGGAGTAAGCATAAGCTGAAATCAAGACTGTGGGGAGAAATATCAATAACCTCAGATGTGTAGATGACACCACCCTTACAGGAAAAAGTGCAGAAGAAATAAAAAGCCTCTTGATGAAAGTGAAAGAGGAGAGTGAAAAAAATGGCTTAAAGCTTAACATTCAGAAAACTAAGATCATGGCATCTGGTCCCATCACTTCATGGAAAATAGATAGGGAACCAGTGGAAATGGTGGCTGACTTTATTTTCCTGGGCTCCAAAATCAATGCAGATGGTGATTTCAGCCATAGAGTTAAAAGACTCTTACTCTTTGGAAGGAAAGTTTTGACCAACCTAGACAGCATATTAAAAGCAAAGACATTACTTTGTCAATAAAGGTCCATCTAGTTAAGGCTATGGTTTTTCCAGTGGTCATGTATGGATGTGGGAGTTGATTATAAAGAATGCTGAGCCCCGAAGAATTGATGCTTTTATTTATTTATTTTTATTATTTTTTATTTTTTTAATTAATTTTTATTTTTTAGTTTGTTTTGCTTTACAATACTGTATTCGTTTTGTTACACATTGACATGAATTAACCATGAGTGTACATGAAACTGTGGTGTTGGAGAAGACTCTTGAGAGTCCCTTGAACTACAATAAAATCCAACCAGTCCATCCTAAAGGAGATCAGTCATGGGTGTTCATTGGAAAGACTGATGTTGAAGCTGAAACTTCAGTACTTTGACCACCTGATGAGAAGAACTGACCCATTGGAAAAGACCCTGATGCTGGGAGAGATTGAGGGCAGTTGGAAAAGGGGATGACAGACGATGAGATGGTTGATTGACATCACCAACTCAATAGACATTGATTTGCGTGGACTCAGGAATGGTGATGGACTGGGTGACCTGGCGTGCTGGGGTTCAGTTCATGGGGTCACAAATTGTTGGAATTGACTGAGCAACTGAATTGAACTGAAGTGATGGAGTGTGGAATTGAAATTTCTGTGAAAAAATCTGTCTGATAGCACTATGTACACACAGACTAATGCCGGTCTAAAAAAAAAAAAAGTACAAGGACAACTCTAACTGGTATTTAGACTAGAGATTTTCTATTTGAGGGATAAGTTCTAGTTTGATATTAAGATATTAATTAAAACTACCCTTATAACTCAAGGTCATAAATTTTTTTTGAAAACTAAAACCCTTCTGATATTATGGAAAATGCCCAAAAAACATTCTAATGTGGAAATTAATGATCAAAATTCCCTAATTAAAAAAAAAGTGGTTTATGAAGAATCATGCCCTTGGAGGACTGTAGGGAAAATATATTTATGAGTAGGGAGCCTCTTTTTCCCTAGGGCTAACTTTGTAAATGCATGAAATATTCCAGAATCTATCATCACTAGGACAGTGCCATATAAACATCTTCAGTTAACCAACAAAGAGTTGTTTGTTTGTGGACAGCAGTTCTGAGGTAAATGGACAAGAAATTGTTTGGAAGCTCACCACTCTGATCAAAAAAAGGTAGATAAACCAGCTCAGAGGACTGAATTGTATGCTTCTTAACATGATGTTTTAACTTTTACCATCTTCTAGAAAGTGGCCAGTGACTTGGCTATATGGTCAAGTAGAAGGACAGTGGAAACCTGACCTATAAAAGGAACGTCTGTGTAGAACACAATTGTATAGAAATCACTCTAGGAGCTTGAAGGAGGGATTAAAATAGGACATGTCACCATCCATCAACAACCCCTCCAGTACTGAAAGATGATTGGAGTAATACAAATTATACTTAGTATATAAATGGTTCCCAAAGTTATGTACTAAAGATGCAAAATTTTGATAATAATATTCCATTTCTGAATTTAATTTCAATGTTCAAAAAATAAAATTATCATGTTTAAAGATTAATTTTGCTCAAAATTAACATTATAATTGATTGTAGACATATGAAAATGGAATCACAGGACAGTTAGAGGGCTAATAAAGTAACTCAAATATGAGTCTCAAGGCCACTTCAGTAAAAAAGCAAGGTTTAGGAAACTAAATAATTTCATATTTGGTTACCAGGTGCCATACTTGGCATGAGTTATTCATCATTGTGACTTCTGTGGTGGCTCAGATGGTAAAGCGTCTGTCTACAATGTGGGAGACTTGGGTTCGCACCCTGGGTTGGGAAGTTCCCTGGAGAAGGCAATGGCAACCCACTCCAGTACTCTTGCCTAGAAAATCCCATGGACGGAGGAGCCTGGTGTCCATCGGGTAGCAAAGAGTCAGACACGACTGAGCAATTTCACTCACTCACTCACACTCATCATTAAATGAAACAAAAGTTCTTATTTTCACAGAGCTTACATTCTAGTGGAAAAGATTTAAAAAGTTTAAATGAAGGACATTGAAACGTATTTAAATTCAGGAAGTGACAAAGAGATGTGTATAGCAAGGGATTTCTTTTTCAGAGGTTGAAGAGCAGTTGTAACTACAATGGCATGGCTAAGAAAGTACTCATTCAAAATATTTGAGCAAGGACATAAAGTGTTGAGGGAATATATTCAGCAGATATCCAAAGCAGAGTACCCCAAACCGAGGAAACAGTGCAAAGGCCCAGAGGTAGAAGTCTCAGAAACCATGAGAAATGTGTAAGCCTGGAGAAGAGTAAACCAAGAACAATGGAAATAGAAAGGTCATAAATAAATAGACCTGTTAAGCTTTACTTTTTATGGTTGGTGATACAGTGTACAACATGGAAGCCTTCACCAGAGGAATCTATATGTCTCTTTTAATATGATCACCTTGGCTACTGATGTATGAAAAAAAATATAGAAGGAGAGTCACAGAACTAAGTTTCTTCCAGTAGTCTTGCCCAGGACAAGTGACCTACAGTGGTATACCCAAACAGAGCAAGTCCTTTGATTCTGGAATTTAAATATTGAATAAATAAAACTGACTGGCTTTAAGACAAATTTCATTTTAACATCTTTTTGAGTAACTACAATATATTAAGTATCTTTCTAGATCTTGAAGATACATCAGTGCATAAAATAGACAAAATTTATTCCTTATTGCTTATATTCTAGAAAAAGGGGATCATTTTCAACTCAGGAGTTACTTGGGTACTTGTCCGCAGCAGCAGAATGTGGGGAAGCTCTTGAGTAAAACTGGAAATGTAGGTAGAGATCATTTGGAAAGGCTCTCTTTCCAACTGATCTATTTGGAAAGGGCTATTGTTTTCAGACATAATAATTCTGACATGCTATGAAATGTGGAAGAGGCAGCTAAGTATAAAACCTATAAGCCTAAGTTCAGGAGAGAAGACAAAGTAAAGTATTAAAATTCATAGGTCATCCCATGTCATTCATGCAAATAAGGCCATCAGTCAGAATACAAATACCAAAACAAACAAACAAACAAATAAAAAATGCACACAGAAGAGAAAAAAGGTTAATTCACTGAGCCATGAAAAACTGCTACACCAGAGGTCTGGAAATGAGTATTCACAGTAAAATGAGAAAGAAAGAAAGAGCAGTGGTAACAGAAACAATGGAAAAGTATGGGTTCTTAGTAGCCAAATGGATAAAGTTTTTCAGGAAACTGAATGATATAATGCATTTGTGAAGTTAAATATGAAAATGGACTGAATGAGTTTCACAGAAAATGGCAAGAGAGACATTTCAGAGGGTGAGAATAGACAGTTCTTTCAGTTTTGTGGTAAAAATATGAAGTAGATTGAAGAGGAGACAGAGGCAGGACAACCTTTCACTTATCTTTATTTTGTATCTTGTTTTACAGATGAAACGTCAGCATATTTCAATGGAATAATCCATTAGAAAGGGAAAACATGGTAGTAAACAGGAAAGACAGAAAAATTGCTGTCAATCATGTATTTTTTGTTGTCATTTCTCCTTGACTTTCCTCACTCTTCCTAAGAACCTTGCTGTTGCTCGCAATGGTTGATAAGAAAATTTCCTAAATTAAGTGAGTCTTAGCTTTGCCCCTCAGTGTATTATCTAAAACTCTGCTTATTCTTCCTAGTCATGTGCATACCACTCCAGGTTTCTTCCATGTTTGTGTTCTTTGTAACCTCCCTAAGGAATTCATTGACTTCCAGAGCTTATCACAATCTGTCTACTACATGTTTCTCTCGTTTCATGTCTTGCTGCCCATTTCCATGGCACCCTCACCAGCATTTGATATATTACAGTCAACAAAATTATTACCAAGTACCTGCTCATTTGTTTTGTTTTATTTTTTTTCATTCTTCAGTGAACTTGCTCATACTATTTTTGTCCAACAAGATTATTATTATTTTTTCTCTCCCTTTTTTGGTTAGACTAACTCAGCTTCAGGTTTTTTGAATAGTTGAAGATTATGTAATGTGCTCAGTTGCTCAATATTAGGTTTCTTCTATTATAGCACCCAGTGCAAATTTCTGTTAAAACATATGTGGTGATAAATGAAACTTCCCCATAAGGTTTAGCATCCCTTAGTAAAGTGTGCAATCTTTGAAGAGAATGGCAATAACTGATGAATGGATCAATGAAGAGAACTAAAAGCTACTAAAGAAATCATTCCAGAAATAATGAGGACCTCTGGCTATCCTGAAACCTCAATGATATGCCCCAGAGCAGGAGAATTTGGACTCTGATGGAATTCAAGGTCAATGAGGGTACATGATTTCTCATCAAAGTCTGTGCTGAACATCATCTCAAAATTTGTGGATGGCGCTTGTAGATTAAAGGCTATAAAATCTTATCAAGACATATGAACATCTTGATACAAGTTTCAAAACAACACATATATGTATATGCAGGCATGCTTATATACTATTCAGCATTATATGTGCATGTTTTACTAAAGAGTTATAGTCAATAGAAAAAATATAATAGATATATCAAAATTGAAATGTATACTTTAAAATATGTAACATAGGAAAAAATGTACAGAACTCATTACAAATGTTGTGGTAATTCAAGGGGATAAAGCATGAATGTATTTAGACTGAGCACAATCATCTAGACAGAATAATAATTTGGTATCATTCTGAACCAGTAATTTTTTAGCAAAAATGTTATTTTAGTTTACATAGCTTATTTTCACACCTGTTTAAGTTTCCCCAAACACCAATGTGTTAAGTTGCACAATAAAATGTTTAAAATTTATAAAAGAAAATAAATCACTCATTTACTGTAAGCATCATTAAATGATGGCATATCCTTTATTCTCAGATTTCTTGGGACTTGTTATAATTACAACAAGCTTTAGCATAGGTGATTAAAAATTAGTTTTTTTTTTAATGGCTGTTACATTATTGTTTTTAACTTTGAAACACACTGCTTGTTTCAGTGGCATCAAAGCCACACAGAAATTTCAAGCCATGTGAGGCTCTGTAAGCTGTAACTTGAGAGCACCATAAAGTTGCTCCTTGTTCTCGCCATTGTTGATGAAGGTGGTCTCCTATCTCAGCAATGCAGGTGCTGACTCTTGCTCAGAGTGAAATGTTTTAAAAAGGAATCATAACCAAAAGTTTCCTTCAGAGAAAAGAAGCCTGAAACATTGATGAGAGAAAAAAATTTTTTTTAAATAGGGAAGATCAAAGTGTAGGGAAAAGGTGTACATTTTTTAAGAAAGAGAGCTTGAGGGTAAGTTTTGTTCAAAATGGCCTAGACCCAGGCCTTCTGGGAATCCATCTCTTTTGTAAAATATTGTGTTTTAAGTGTAAAAATACATAGCAGGACTTGAAACAACTTGGGTAAAGTTAAAACAACTCACCTTTTAATAGGGAACTTTTACTTATTTATTTTTAGTTTTTTTTTTTTTTAATTATGCTGACTCTTTGATGCCATACACAGGCTTAGTTGCCCCCAGCATGCCAGTTCTTAGTTCCCCAACAAGGGATGGAACCCACAGTCCCTTCACGGGAAGACAGATTCTTTACTGATCTTTACCACTGAAGCACTAGGGAAGTCACCAAAGAGGGACTTTAAAATAAATTTGATTTATGAAACTTTATTCAAGTAATATATTTCATTTTTAAATACACAAAATTTTAGAATATCAGAAAAAGCAAAATTTATGCAGTAGCATTTGGATACACAGTCTAATATGCTAATTCAGATGATAAGCAAAAAATATGGTTAGCAATGTATTCAACTCAATTTTTAAAAATTAAAAGACCATATGATGCAATATAATGTGATATTAGACAGAAAGTTATTTTTTTTCCAACCTCATTAATTTGATCTCTTCAGAAGCATATACAAGAAAAAAAGATCCATCTTCCAATTTGATGTATGGAATTGGCCTGGAGCAACTTCTAATCCAATGTTGTAACCCTGTCTTTTATGTGAAATAACTAAGAGCAATTAACATTAGCAATCTGGGAGCAATAGCTCCCAGTCATCTGCTTCTGGTAAAATAGATGTGTCATCCTGTCCTTTAGTCCATCACTCACAATGCAGAGAAATAAGAAAGAGAACGTGTCCTTTGTCTTTTATTCCTGGATGATGAGTGAAGCACTGGACTGAATATATCTTGTACTCAATAGCATCTGTAAGCATCATTATCAGTTAATTTTGCACATCTCTGAGAAATTCACATCAGTTCAGTTCAGTTCAGTCACTCAGTCGTGTCCAACTCTTTGCGACCTCATGAATTGCAGCATGCCAGGCCTCCTTATCTATCATCAACTCCCAGAGTTCACTCACACTCACATCTATCGAGTCGGTGATGCCACCCAGCCATCTCATCCTCTGTTGTCCCCTTTTCCTCCTGTCCCCAAACCCTACGAGCATCAGAGTCTTTTCCAAAGAGTCAACTCTTCACATGAGGTGGTCAAAGTACTGGAGTTTCAGCTTTAGCATCATTCTTTCCAAAGAACACCCAGGGCAGATCTCCTTTAGAATGGACTCATTGGATCTCCTTGCAGTCCATGGGACTCTCAAGAGTCTTCTCCAACACCACAGTTCAAAAGCATCAATTCTCTGGCGCTCAGTTTTCTTCAGAGTCCAACTCTCACATCCATACATGACCACTGGAAAAAACCATAGCCTTGACTAGACGGACTTTTGTTGGCAAAATAATGTGTCTGCTTTTCAATATGCTATCTAGTTTGGTCATAAATTTCCTTCCAAGGAGTAAGCACCTTTTAATATCATGGCTGCAATCACCATCTGCAGTGATTTTGGAGCCCAAAAAAAAAAAAAAAGTCTGACAGTGTTTCCACTGTTTCTCCATCTATTTCTCATGAAGTGATGGGACACGATGCCATGATCTTTGTTTTCTGAATGTTGAGTTTTAAGCCAACTTTTTCACTCTCCTCTTTTACTTTGATCAAGAGGCTCTTTAGTTCCTTTTCACTTTCTGCCATAAGGGTGGTGTCATTTGCATATCTAAGGTTATTGATATTTCTCCCAGCAATCTTGATTCCAGCTTATGCTTCTTCCAGCCCAGTGTTTCTCATGATTTACTCTTCATATAAGTTAAATAAGCAGGGTGACAAAATACAGCCTTGATGTACTCTTTTCCTATTTGGAGCCAGTCTGTTGTTCCATGTCCAGTTCTAACTGTTGCTTCCTGGCCTGCAAATAGGTGTTGTGCTACAAATTTATTTTTCTGCTTTAGAAGAATTAATCTCCTTGAAATAAAACAGTGATCCATGGCAAAAGATGCTTTCTATCATAAAATAACCCAAAGTCATTGTTGTTTTATTCAGTTGCAATCATTCAGAAGAGGCTAGCCTCCTTTGCTCATCCATCAAAGGGAAAATAATGATGCTAAAATTACTTGTTTCAGCAATGAGTAACTTTGATTTACTGCCTGTGAGATGTGTGGCTGAAAAGCTGGTCCCTTGCAAGTGTCAGACTCGAGATATTTCCCCATGTGAGGTTCTAAACAGAGGGGCAGAAGGATGCTGAAGAGGAGGGAGAACATTCAGTACTTTGCTTTATTGTGCCTGTAAGTGGGAGCTGCAGAGAGTAACCAGAGATCAAATTATCTGTAATTCCCCCTGCCATTTGTCCATTTGTACTATCTATCTATCTATCCATCATCTGTCTATCACCTATCCTCTAACTGTCAATGTGCATGCATGCTAATTTGCTTCAGTAGTGCCCAACTCTTTGCGACCCTATGGAATATAGGCTCCTCTGTCCATGGGGACTCTTCAGGCAAGAATAATGGAGTGGGTGCCATGCCCTCCTCCTGGGGATCTTCCCAACCTGGGGATTGAATCTGAGTTTTATGTCTGCTTCATTGGCAAATTTTTTTTTTTTTTTTAACCACTAGCCCTATCTTGGAAGCCCAGCTGTCAATAACTATCATCTATCTATATTATCTAATTATCCATAATCATCTATGTATCTTACATTACTATCATCTATCAGTTCAGTTCAGTCCAGTTGCTCAGTCGTGTCCAACTCTGCGACCCCATGAATAGCAGCACGCCAGGCCTCCTGTCCATCATCAACTCCCGGAGTTCATGCAGACTCATGTCCATTGAGTCCGTGATGCCATCCAGCCATCTCATCCTCGGTCGTCCCCTTTCCTCCTGCCCCCAATCCCTTCCAGCATCAGGGTCTTTTCCAATGAATCAACTCTTTGCATGAGGTGGCCAAAGTACTGGAGCTTCAGCTTTAGCATTCCTTCCAAAGAAATCCCAGCGTTGATCTCTTTCAGAATGGACTGGTTGGATCTCCTTGCAGTCCAAGGGACTCTCAAGAGTCTTCTTATCCAACACCACAGTTCAAAAGCATCAATTCTTTGGCGCTCAGCCTTCTTCACAGTCCAACTCTCACATCCATACATGACCACAGGAAAAACCATAGCCTTGACTAGACGGACCTTAGTCGGCGAAGTAATGTCCCTGCTTTTGAATATGCTATCTAGGTTGGTCATAACTTTTCTTCCAAGGAGTAAGCGTCTTTTAATTTCATGGGTGCAGTCACCATCTGCAGTGATTTTGGAGCCCTATCTATAGCTATCATCATATTTCTATCATCTATGCATTTTCTACCATTTATCTATTGTTTACCTATCTATCATCTAGCTATCTAACTATCATTTTTCATTGTCTGCAATCCCTTTTTCTCCATCCCAACTCCCTCCCTTTTCATTTTTCCCTTAATGTATATCTTAATATCACATCTTATGTGTTAAGAGCACAGATTTTGACTAGATGATCTAGGTCCTATTTTCATAGATGTGGTTCATTGTGTAAATTATATACCTTCATTACCCCTGGTTTTCTTTTCTTTAAACTGGTTTTAATTAAGGGATTTAAGTAAATATGTTAAGTGCTTAGAGTTCTGTAAGAGCTATAGAAGTGTTTGTAATCTGAAGAGCTATAGAAGTTTAAACCCTGCTACTCACTGAAAAACAATAAGTCATCACTCCTCTTGTTATTTTGCCATAATATCATGACAATAAAATTCAACCTTTATACATGGATTAAATAATCTCAAGATTATCATTAAATTTAAGGACTGGAATTTGCAAGGAAAATTATATATACTAATGATTTTTTGAACAATATGTGAATTAACATTAGATGCAGACTTTATTTCCAAAATAACTTAAAACTTTCTTTACAGAATTTTAAAAAGTACTTTTTAAGTACTATGAAAAGAATTTAGGAGCATACTAGAATCCACAATTCTTTTCTTTTTATCCTATTCATCCTGCAGCTCTCCAAACCTTGATTTTGCCTCCAAGTAGTCAGTCATTTCTGTTGATACAGCACAGATATGGAAATAGAACACCATGTTATGCTCTAAATTGCAATTTTCAGTAATTCCATATAATCAAATCTATCTGTCTCCTTCTTTGGTTTACCACTATATATGAAACACATTTTTATTCTCACAATTTTTTAAATAGTTTTATTTTCCTTAAATATTTTGTTTTCATTTAAATCCTATAATATCCCAGATGCATTACAAATTATATTAATCATTTCAGTTCAGTTGCTCAGTCATGTCCAACTCTTTGTGACCTCATGAATCGCAGCACGTGAGGCCTCCCTGTCCATCACCAACTCCCGGAGTTAACCCACATTCATGTCCATTGAGTCGGTGATGCCATACAACCTTCTCATTCTCTGTTGTCCCCTTCTCCTCCTGCCTTCAATCTTTCCCAACATCAGAATCTTTTCAAATGACTCAGCTCTTCGTCTCAGATGGCCAAAATATTGGGAATTTCAGCTTCAGCATCAGTCCTTCCAATGAACACCCAGGACTGATTTCGTTTAGGAAAAAAAAAAAATACACACACACACACACACACACACACACATATGTTAATAAATTATATCAATAATGATTATAATAAAATACACTCTCTAAAGAATAAATGCATACAATGTATATTTTATTTTTGTGTTATCTCATATTTGCCTTTACAATTTCCATTTGCTATGTATATGACAAGAACTAGTAGAGAAATATGATCATCATCATCTAGATTTTATTATTATTCCTTTTACTAAACACAAGTTACCAAAATGTTTCAAATAAATAAATAAATAATTTAAATAAATACAATAGATTATTTAATTTATTCTGAAATGTATTACTTCTTGGAAGTAGCGATATATATCAATCTCATTTTTCTATCTGCTATAGTTAATTCATCTATTCTCTATGCATCTGAAAGCAGATATGGGAAATTCAGTGTTTACTTACAATAATATGTGATTTGAGACAGGTCAAATAAAATTCTGGGTAAGGGACATTGAAAGAAGTGATGTACTAATACTTATATATTTTAGTGCTCTGATTTGTGTTTTCTTTCCTCTATGTTACACAGAGATGCATCAGGTTTTTCAACTATAAGCATTAAAGAATTTTGGAAGTTAAAACTGTCCACAAAATGAAGAAAAATAGGATCAAATGATGTAATATTATTCAAAATTCATTGCACAAAGACTCTTTTTCTTGCTGCTTTTTTTTTTTCATGGACTCATTTTTTTGTTTAGAAGCACAGATATCTCATTGAATTATTTGAGCAAAAAATTATTGTAAATAATTTTTGCTGTTGTCTTTTGTCAAATATAGTTGCTTTTGTTTTTGAAAAAGACAAAATAACATTGAGCAAAATCTTCTACTACATCAATTTAGCATATCTGATTTATTATCATGTCTACATATTAGCATTTATTTAATGATGCTTTTGAACTGTGGTGTTGGAGAAGACTCCTGAGAGTCCTTTGGACTGCAAGGAAATCCAGCCAGTCCATTCTGAAGGACATCAGCCCTGGGATTTCTTTGGAAGGAATGATACTAAAGCTGAAGCTCCAGCACTTTGGCCACCTCATGGGAAGAGTTGACTCACTGGAAAAGACTCTGATGCTGGGAGAGATTGGGGGCAGGAGGAGAAGGGGATGACCGAGGATGAGATGGCTGGATGGCATCATGGACTGGATGGGCGTGAGTCTGAATGAACTCCGGAAGTTGGTGATGGAAAGGGAGGCCTGGCGTGCTACGATTCATGGGGTCGCAAAGAGTCAGACATGACTGAGTGACTGAACTGAACTGAACATATGTGATTTTATTAAGAATATTTCTGATAACTAAATCATCACAACATGATTTTTGAATAAGATTTACTTTAAATTTACGCTACAATTGCTACACTAGGCTAACAAATATTTGTTTTCTGAATGATAATTTAATAAAATATGTGATGCTGCATATATTTAAAAAAATCAGTAACTTTAATCTGTAGCTCTATTAACTAGAAAATAAGAAATGGAAAGATTTAAAAATTTTCTTCCTAGAATTTTAGTTTATGTATTATTATGCACATGGAAAAAAAATAATAATACCAAAATCTTTAGCCAAACTTTTATTAAATCATTACAAACTGGCAACAACTCTAAAATCATTGTTTAGTGGAGAGCAAATAATTTAAAGTTTTATGGCACAGAGAGAGAAAACTCAATTACAGTACACTGTTCTGAAAATTGTTTGCTGTTGACTTTCTCAGAAGATAGATATAAGTTGAGGTTATATCTGAGACAGTTATAGAGATAGCAAGAAGAGAGTCTCAGCATTATTTGCTCAGACACTATGAGTTTAACACAGAGTTCAGTTCAGTTGCTCGGATGTCTCTGAGTCTTTGCTACACCATGAAGCCCTACCAGGCTTCCCTGTCCATCACCAACTCCTGGAGTTTATTCAAACTCATGTTCATTGAGTCCATGATGCCATCCAACCATCTCATCCTCTGTCATCCCCTTCTCCTCCTGCCTTCAATGTTTCCCAGCATCAGGGTCTTTTCAAATGACTCAGTTTTTCACATCAGATGGCCAAAGTATTCAGCATCAGTCCTTCCAGTGAATATTCAGGACTGATTTCCATTAAGGTCGACTGGTTAGATCTCCTTGCAGCCCAACAGAGTCTCAAGAGTCTTCTCCAACACCACAGTTCAAAAACATCAGTTCTTCAGTGCTCAGCTTTCTTTCTCTTTTTCTTTTATTTTAAATTATAAATTTATTTATTTTAATTGGAAACTAATTACTTTGCAATATTGTATTGTTTTTTCCATACATCAACATGAATCCACACAGCTATACACATGTTTCGCATTGTGAACCCCCCTCCCTTCTCCCTCCCTGTACCATCCCTCTGGGTTGCCCAGTGCACCAGCCGCAATCATCTTGTATCATGCATTGAGCCTGGACTTGCGATTCATTTCATATATGATATTATACATGTTTCAATGCCATTCTCCCAAATCATCTCAGCCTCTCCCTCTCCCATAGAGTCCAAAAGACTGTTCTATACATCTGTGTCTCTTTTGCTGTCTCGCATACAGGGTTATCATTACCATGTTTCTAAATTCCATGTATATGTGTTAGTATACTATATTGGTGTTTTTCATTCCAGCTTACTTCACTTCTGTATAACAGGCTCCAGTTTCATCCACCTCATTATAACTGCTTCAAATGTATTCTTTTTAATGGCTGAGTAATACTCCATTGTGTATATGTATCACAGCTTTCTTATCCATTCATCTGCTCTTGGACATCTAGGTTGCTTCCATGACCTGGCTATCATGAACAGTGCTGCAATGAACATTGGAGTACATGTATCTCTTTCAATTTTGGTTTCCTCGTTGTGTATGCCCAGCAGCACAATTGCTGTGTTGTAAGGCAGTTCTCTTTCCAGTTTTTTAACGGAATCTCCACACTGTTCTCCATAGTGGCTATACTAGTTTGCATTCCCACCGACAGTGTAAGATGGTTCCCTTTTCCCCACACTCTCTCCAGAATTTATTGCATGTAGACTTTTGGATAGCAGCCATTCTGACTAGAGTGAAATGGTACCTCATTGTGGTTTTGATTTGCATTTCTCTGATAATGAGTGATGTTGAGTATCTTTTCACGTGTTTGTTAGCCATCTGTATGTCTTTTTTGAAAAAATGTCTGTTTATTTCTTTGGCCCACTTTTTGATTGGGTCATTTATTTTTCTGAAATTGAGCTGCAGGGGTTGCTTGTATATTTTTTGAGATTAGTTATTTGTCAGTTGCTTCATTTGCTATTATTTTCTCCCATTCTGAAGGCTGTCTTTTCACCTTGCTTATAGTTTCCTTTGTTGTGCAGAAGCTTTTAATTAGGTCCCATTTGTTTATTTTTCCCTTTATTTCCAATATTCGGGAGGTGGGTCATAGAGGATCCTGCTGTGATGTATGTCAGACAGAGTTTTGCCTAAGTTATCCTCTAGGACTTTTATAGTTTCTGGTCTTACTTTTAGATTTTTAATCCATTTTGAGTTTATTTTTGTGAATGGTGTTAGAAAGTGTTCTAGTTTCATTCTTTTACAAATGGTTGATCTGTTTTCCTAGCACCACTTGTTAAAGAGATTGTCTTTTCTCCATTGTATAGTCTTGCCTCGTTTGTCAAAGATAAGGTGTTCATAGGTGCGTGGATTTATCTCTGGGCTTTCTATTTTTTTTCCATTGGTCTATATTGCTGTCTTTGTGCCAGCCATACTGTCTTGATGACTGTGGCTTTGTAGTAGAGCTTGAAGTCAGGCAGGGTGATTCCTCCAGTTCCATTATTCTTTCTCAAGACTGCTTTGATTGTTCAAGGTTTTTTGTATTTCCATACAAATTGTGAAATTATTTCTTTTAGCTTTGTGAAAAAAACAACAACAACAAAACAACAACAACAAAAAAAGTTGGTAGCTTGATAGGGATTGCATTGAATCTATAGATTGCTTTGGGTAGTGTACTCATTTTCACTGTATGGATTCTTCCAATCCATGAACATGGTATATTTCTCAATCTATTAGTGTCCTCTTTGATTTCTTTCACCAGTGCTTTATAGTTTTCTATAAATAGGTCTTTTGTTTCTTTAGGTAGATATATTCCTAAGTATTTTATTCTTTTCGTTGCAATCGTGAATGAAATTGTTTCCTTAATTTATCTTTCTATTTTCTCATTATTAGTGTATAGGAATGCAAAGATTTTCTATGTGTTGGTTTTATATCCTGCAACTTTACTATATTCATTGATTAGCTCTAGTAATTTTCTGGTGGAGTCTTTACAGTTTTCTATGTAGAGGATCATGTCATCTGCAAACAGGAGAGTTTTACTTCTTCTTTTCCAATTTGGATTACTTTTATTTCTTTTTCTTCTCTGATTGCTGTGGCCAAAACTTCCAAAACTATGTTGATAGTAGTGGTGAAAATGGGCACCCTTGTCTTGTTCCTAACTTTAGGGGAAATATTTTCAATTTTTCACCATTGAGGGTAATGTTTGCTGTGGATTTGTCATATATAACTTTTATTATGTTGAGGTATGTTCCTTCTATTCCTGCTTTCTGGAGAGCTTTCATCATGAATGGATGTTGAATTTTGTCAAAGGCTTTCTCTGCATCTATTGAGATAATCATATGGCTTTTATTTTTTCAGTTTGTTAATGTGGTATATTACATTGATTGATTTGTGGATATTGAAGAATCCTTTGCATCCCTGGGATAAAGCCCACTTAGTCATGGTATATGATCTTTTTAATGAGTTGTTGGATTCTGATTGCTAGAATTTTGTTAAGGATTTTTGCATCTATGTTCATCAGTGATATTGGCCTGTAGTTTTCTTTATTTTTGGCATCTTTCTCAGGTTTTGGTATTAGGGTGATGGTGGCCTCATAGAATGAGCTTGTAAGTTTACCTTCAACTGGAATTTTCTGGAAGAATTTGAGTAGGATAGGTGTTAGCTCTTCTCTAAATTTCTGGTATAATTCAGCTGTGAACCCATCTGGACCTGAGCTTTTGTTTGCTTTAAGATTTCTGATTACAGTTTCAATTTCCATGCTTGTGATGGGTCTGTTAAGATTTTCTATTTCTTCCTGGTTCAATTTTGGCAAGTTGTACTTATCTAAGAATTTGTCCATTTCTTGCAAGTTGTCCATTTTATTGGCATGTAATTGCTGATAGTAGACTATTATGATCCTTTGTATTTCTGTGTTGTCTTTTGTGATCTCTTCATTTTCATTTCTAACTTTATTGATTTGATTTTTCTCTCTTTGTTTCTTGATGAGTCTGGCTAATGGTTTGTCAATTTTATTTATCCTTTCAAAGAATCAGCTTTTGGCTTTGTTGATTTTTGCTGTGGTCTCTTTTGTTTCTTTTGCAGTTATTTCTGCCTTAATTTTTATGATTTCTTTCCTTTTACTAGCTCTGGGGTTCTCCATTTCTCCTTTTCTAGTTGCTTTAGGTGTAGAGTTAGGTTATTTATTTGACTTTTTCTTGTTTATTGAGGTAAGCCTCTATTGCTATGAACTTTTCTGTTAGCACTGATTTTGGAGTGCCCCACAGGTTTTGGGTTGTTGTGTTTTCATTTTCATTTGTTTCTATGCATATTTTGATTCTTTTTTGTTTCTTCTGTGGTTTGTTGATTATTCAGAAGTGTGTTGTTCAGCCTCATATGTTGGAATTTTTAAGTTTTTCTCCTGTAATTGAGATCTAATCTTACTGCTTCGTGGTCAGAAAATATGTTTTAAATGATTTCGGTTATTTATTTATTTATTTATTTATTATTTTTTTAATTTGCCAAGGCTAGGTTTATGGCCCAGGATGTAATCTATCCTGGAGAAAGTTCCATGTGCACTTGAGAAAAAGGTGAAATTCATTGTTTTGTAGTGAAATGTCCTATAGATATCAATTAGGTCTAACTGGTCTATTTTATCATTTAAAGTTTGTGTTTCCGTGTTAATTTTATGTTTAGTTGATCTATCCATAGGTGTGAGTATTAAAGTCTCCCACTATTATTGTGTTATTGTTAATTTCCCCTTTCATACTTGTTAGCATTTGTCTTACATATTGTGGCGCTCCTATATTGATTGCATATATATTTATAATTGTTATATCTTCTTAGACTGATCCTTTGATCATTATGTAGTATCATTGTTTGCCTCTTTTCACAGCCTTTGTTTTAAAGTTTATTTTATTTGATATGAGTATTGCTACACCTGCTTTCTTTTGGTCTCTATTTGCATGGGATATCTTTTTCCAGCCTTTTACTTTCAGTCTGTATGTGTCCCCTGTTTTGAGGTGGGTCTCTTGTAGACAATATATATAGGGGTCTTGTTTTTGTATCAATTCAGCCAGTTTTTGTCTTTTTGTTGGAATATTCAACCCATTTACATTTAAGGTAATTATTTATAAGTATGATTCAATTGCCATTTACTTTATTGTTTTGGGTTTGAGTTTATACACCTTTTTGTGTTTCCTGTCTAAAGAAGAGCCTTTAGCATTTGTTAGAGAGCTGGTTTGGCTGTGCTGAATTCTTTCAGCTTTTGCTTGTCTATAAAGCTTTTGATTTATCCTTCATATTTGAATGAGATCCGTGCTGGGTACAGTAATCTGGGCTGTAGGTTATTTTCTTTGATCACTTTAAGTATGTCCTGCCATTCGCTCCTGGCCTGAAGAGTTTCTATTGAAAGATAAGCTGTTATCCTTATGGGAATCCCCTTGTGGGTTATTTGTTTTCCTTTGTTGTTTTTACTATTTGTTCTTTGTGTTTGATCTTTGTTAATTTGATTAATATGTGTCCTGGAGTGTTTTGCCTTGGATTTATCCTGTTTGGGACTCTCTGGGTTTCTTGGACTTGGGTGATTATTTCCTTCCCCATTTCAGAGAAGTTTTCAACTATTATCTCCTCAAGTATTTTCTCTGGGTCTTTATTTTTGTCTTCTTCTTCTGGGACTCCTATGATTCAAATGTTTGGGCGTTTAACACTGTCCTGGAGGTCTCTGAGATTGTCCTCATTTCTTTTAATTCGTTTTTCTTTTTTCCTCTCTGAGTCATTTATTTCTACCATTCTATCTTCTACTGCACTAATCCTATGTACTGGCTCTTGTTATACTACTATTTGTTGCCTCCAGAGTGTTTTTGATCTCATTTATTGCATTATTAATTGAATATTGACTCTTTTTTATTTCTTCTAGGTCCTTGTTAAACCTTTCTTGCATCTTTTCAATCCTTGTCTCCAGGCTATTTACCTGTGATTCCATTTTGATTTCAAGATTTTGGATCATTGTCATTATCATTATTTGGAATTCTTTATCAGGTAGATTCCCTATCTTTTCCTCTTTTGTTTGGTTTGATGGGCATTTATTCTGTTCCTTTTCCTGCTGGGTATTCCTCTGTCTCTTCATCTTGTTTATATTGTGGTGTTTGTGGTGGCCTTTGTGTATTCTGGCAGTTTGTGGAGTTCTTTTTATTGTAGAGTTTTCTCACGTGAGTAGGGGTTGTACAGGTGGCTTGTCAAGGGTTCATGGTTAGGGAAGCTTGTGTCCATGCTCTGGTGGGTGGAGCTGGATTTCTTCTCTCTGGAGTTCAATGATGTGTCCAGTAACGAATTATGAGAAGACAATGGGTTTAGAGTGACTTTGGGCAACCTGTATATTGAAGCTCAGGCTTGTGTTCCTGTGCTGCTGGAGAATTTGCATGCTATGTCTTGCTCTGGAATTTGTTGGGCCTTTGTGTAATGCTTAGTTTCAGTGTATGTATGGAGGAACTAGATGAGCTCCTGTTGACTAATGTCCCCTGGAGTCAGGAGTTCTCTGGTGTTCTCAGGATTTGGACTTAAGGCTCCTGATTCTGGTTTTCAGTCTTATTTTTACAGTAGCCTCAAGACTTCTCCATCTATACAGCAACGTTGATACAACATCTCCTTTTGAAGACAATGGACTGCTTTTCTGAGTGCCTGATGACCTCTGTCAGTGTTCAGAAGTTGTTTTGTGGAATTTACTCACCGTTTAAATGCTCTTTTGATGAATTTGTTGGGGATAAAGTGGTCTCCCTGACCTATTCCTCTGCCATCTTAGGACCACCTCTCTCAGCTTTCTTTATAGTCCATCTCTCACATCTATACATGACTACTGGAAAAACCAAAGCTTGGACTAGACAGACCTTTGTTAGCAAACTAATGTCTCTGCTTTTTAATATGCTGTCTAGATTGGTCATAATTTTTCTTCTAAGAAGCAAGCGTCTTTTAATCTCATGATGGCAGTCACCATCTGCTGTGATTTTGGAGCCAGAGTTAGGGATGAATAACTGGGGGCTGCTCTGTATTGAACTCAAACAGTCCATTATAAAGGGAATCAGCCCTGGGTGTTCTTTAGAAGGAATGCTGCTAAATCTGAAACTCCAGTACTTTGGCCACCTCATGAGAAGAGTTGACTCATTGGAAAAGTATCTGATGCTGGGAGGGATTGGGAGCAGGAGGAAAAGGGGACAACAGAGGATGAGACGGTTGGTGGCATCATGGACTCGATGGACGTGAGTTTGAGTGAACTCTGGGAAATGGACAGGGAGGCCTGGTGTGTTACAATTCATAGGATCACAAAGAGTTGGATACGACTGAGCAGCTGAACTGAACTGAACGGATGTAATAAATATTTGTATCTCTCCTGAGATTCATATATTCAAACCTAATCAATAAGAGGTAGAATTTGGGGAGATGGTGAGGTAATTAGGTAGGTAATCCTTTCATAGTGGGATTCACATATTGAAACCTGCTCAATATTAGAGGTGTGTCTTTGGGAGATGATGAGATCATGAGGTAGGCAATCCTTTTATAATGGGATACCAGACCACCTGACCTGCCTCTTGAGAAATCTGTATGCAGGTCAGGAAGCAACAGTTAGAATTGGACATGGAACAACAGACTGGTTCCAAATAGGAAAAGGAGTACATCAAAGCTGTATATTGTCACCCTGCTTATTTAACTTTTATACAGAGTACATCATGAGAAATGCTGGACTGGAGGAAACACAAGCTGGAATCAAGATTGCTGGGAGAAATACCAATAACCTCAGATATGCAGATGACACTACCCTTATGGCAGAAAGTGAAGAGGAGCTAAAAAGCCTCTTGTTGAAAGTGAAAGAGGAGAGTGAAAAAGTTGGCTTAAAGCTCAACATTCAGAAAACGAAGATCATGGCATCTGGCCCCATCACTCCATGGGAAATAGATGGGGAAATAGTAGAAACAGTGTCAGACTTCGTTTTTTGGGGCTCCAAAATCACTGCAGGTGGAGACTGCAGCCATGAAATTAAAAGGCGCTTACTCCTCAGAAGAAAAGTTATGACCAACCTAGATAGTATATTCAAAACAGAGACATTACTTTGCTGACTAAAGTCCGTCTAGTCAAGGCTATGGTTTTTCCTGTGGTCATGTATGGATGTGAGAGTTGGACTGTGAAGAAGGCTGAGTGCCAAAGAATTGATGCTTTTGAACTGTGGTGTTGGAGAAGACTCTTGAGAGTCCCTTGAACTGCAGGAGATCCAACCAGTCCATTCTGAAGGAGATCAACGCTGGGATTTCTTTGGAAGGAATAATGCTAAAAATGAAGCTCCAGTACTTTGGCCACCTCATGCAAAGAGTTGACTCATTGGAAAAGACCCTGATGCTGGGAGGGACAGGGGCCAGGAGGAGAAGGGGACGACCGAGGATGAGATTTCTGGATGGCATCACGGGCACAATGGACGTGAGTCTGAGTGAACTCCGGGAGTTGGTGATGGACAGGGAGGCCTGGTGTGCTGGGATTCATGGGGTTGCAAAGAGTCAGACACGGCTGAGCGACTGAACTGAACCCCCTTATCAAAGAAAATCCTGAGAGCTTGCTTTCTTCTTCTGCCCTCCTACCTGTGAGGAAACTAGGTGGGTATCTGCAGACCAGGAAGTGAGCTCCGATCAGACAACACAACTTATAGCACCTTAATCTTGGACTCTCCAGCCTCCAGAACTGTGTGAAATAATCCCCTGTTATTAAACCTCCCTGTCAATGCTACTTTTGTGATGCCAGGCCAAGTTGACAAATTTTAGCCAGGGCTAAAGTTTTCCAAGTCTCAATGGGGAACTGCTGGTCCTTCAAGGTGGCTTCAAGGCCAAAGAACCTTAAGTACAAGTAGGAATCCAGGCTTTGAGAGCTGTTATAGTTCTTAGTCTGAAAAACTAATGGGGTCAAGAACTTAAAAGATAGTTGAGTCTGAGTAGGATCATTATTTTCCTTCATAATTTGTTATATATGTGTGTGTTGACTCCAATCATATATGAAATTAGTGGGTTTATAGAAGTTTATACCAGAATGCAATACCGAACTAAGATGCCAATAATAGAAAAAGATGATTTGATAAAAGGCTCGGAAATGCTTCCTTCAGTCAACCGATATATAACGTCCTGTCCCCAACAAAGAAAAACAAGTCCAACTTTCATCTGAATTTCTTGAATCCAATAACCTAGAGATTGACACAGTGTTCAGTTTTACAAGTTTAATCATAGTTTTCATCTCAGTCTTCACTTATTTGTAAAATGCTGACAAAACATGGAAAAATAATCCTTGAAAACATTATCGGACAAAGTTTTCTTTAAAAAGCCTGAAAGTTTCTATTTTATCTTTAATAATTAACAATGTATAAATCTAAACTATAGAAAGGTTTAAAGACACCTATACAAGGGAGGTGATAAAGACAAAGAAATTGTGTGACAAATAGTGACTCTTAGTATTGAAACATCTTTGGGAATCTTAGGAGGAAGTTGACTACAGATGGGAAATTGCTGCTTAATTTGAAGTTCTTGGGAGTGTGTTTTCTTCCTGATGCCATCTGTTCTTGAAAGAGCTTTAGTGGTGAATTTTTAAGAAGTAAAGATGTTATGCTACTGGATCTTGTGTGGCTCTAAGGATTTATGTCTGATAACTCAAATAATTTTTAATATATGAGCTTCCTATATGATTCATTTCAATATATTTCAACAGTCTTTCATTAGAGTCATCTCCATAAGTCAGTGCTAAGGACTAATGGCATAAAATAATATCTATACTTAAATATGAAATAAGCTGTCTACCTTCTCAGTAACATATTTGTGTATGTTGAAATAAGACTTTTTAATAATGCTTCAAATAAACGTATGAGTTTGATTTTATGTAATCATGTATTATCTCATTTATTGATGACCTACCCAGATAAGGTTAATTTAAAGATTACAAAGCTTATTGATCATAGTTTCAATCAATAGGCAACATTCTTACATGGTAAGTTAATTGGTATTGTAGACCTAAATTAAGAAATAAACAGAAACAAGCTCAAAGGGATCAGTTTATTCAAAAACTGCAGAAATTGCAATCAGGGACATGCAAGCTATAGATGGCTACAAATAAGTTGGGGCTTTCCTGGTAACTCAGTAGTAAAGAATCCATGAGATCAACCCCTGCATTGGGAATTTTCCTTTGAGAAGGAAATGGAGCCCATTTCAGTCTTCCTGCCTAGGAAATCCCATAGAAAGAGAAGCCTGGTGGGCAACAGTCCCTGGAATTGCAGTCAACACAACCTAGTGACTAAAACACCACCACCACAAATAAGTCCACTAAGGATATGGGGTAGGCAATATTTATAGAAAGAAAATGTAAATAAAGAAGAATTAAGTAAGACTCAGTTAAAATAAAACAGACAGACACCATCTTTGAAAATTCCTGGGGCAGATCAAACCAGGCAATCATTCAAACAAATCTGAATTCATCTCACTTTGAGAGACCACTCTAACATAGATAATTTCTTGCTCATGTCTCTAAAAACCATAAACAAATTTCCAATATTGATATAAAGCAACCCCTGACCAACTCCCCAACATTTAAGGAATTTAAACATTATCAATTTTCTGTAAATAAAACATTTATAGGAAATCAGTCTTTTGATCAGTCAAGTTTTATTCTCCTGAGTGCAAATGCATGAGATTTTTCATTTTATATTCTCCAGTTTGATTTCAGATTGAAATTAATTCATGGCATAATAGAAGTTGGAAACACAAATTCTAGATTTTTTTTTTAACAATTGTATTTGCCTTGTTTGGTTGCTGTTTATTATTATTTATTTATTTATTACTAATCATACAGTTGCTGTTTGACAGGAAAAATCTTCTAGCCATTCTAGACAATGGTAGGAACATATTCATTCAAAGAAGTAATTATTTAAGAAAAAAGAAAAAAAGCTACCCTGCAAAAGTTTAAATAGATCTTAAGGCTTCAGTTCTTACCCATGTCCCACTTTTACAGTTTGTCTGGGATTATTGAAGAAAGTAGAGAAAACCACTAGAGCATTCATATATGACCTAAATCAAATGTCTTATGATTAAACAGTGGAAGTGAGAAATAGATTTAAGGGATTAGATCTGATAGAGTGCCTGATGAACTATGGATGGAGTTTTGTGACATTGTACAGGAGACACGGATCAAGACCATCCCCATGGAAAAGAAATACAAAAAAAGCAAAATGGCTGTCTGAGGAGGCCTTACAAATAGCTGTGAAAAGAAGAGAAGTGAAAAGCAAAGGATATAAAAAAAAAAAAGTACAAGCATTTGAATGCAGAATTCTGAAGAATAGCAAGGAGAGATAAGAAAGCCTTCCTCAGTGATCACTGCAAAAAATAGATGAAAAGAACAGAGTGGGAAAGACTAGAGATCTCTTCAAGAAAATTAGAGAAACCAAGGGAACATTTCATGCAAAGATGGGCACAATAAAACAGAAATGGTATGGAGCTAATAGAAGCAGAAGATATTAAGAAGAGGTGGCAAGAATACACAGAAGAACTGTACAAAAATCTTCATGACCAAGATAATCATGATGGTGTGATCATTCACCTAGAGCCAGGCATCCTGGAATGTGAAGTCAAGTGGGCCTTAGAAAGCATCACTACAAACAAAGCTAATGGAAGTGATGGAATTCCAGTGGAGCTGTTTCAAATCCTGAAAGATGATGCTGTGAAAGTGCTGTAATCAATATGTCAGCAAATTTGGAAAACTCAGCAGTGGCCACAGAACTGGAAAAGGTTTTGTTTTCATTCCAAGCCCAAAGAAAGGCAATGCCAAGGAATGCTCAAACTACCACACAATTGTACTCATCTCCCACACTAGTAAAGTAATGCTCAAAATTCTCCAAGCCAGGCTTCAGCAATACATGAAGTGTGAACTTCAAGATGTTCAAGCTGGTTTTAAAAAAGGCAGAGTAAATGGATGTTGAATTTTGTCAAAGTTTCTCTGCATCTATTGAGACAATCATATGGATTTTATTTTTCAATTTGTTAATGTGGTGTATTACACTGAATGATTTGTGGATATTGAAGAATCCTTGCATCCCTAGGATAAAGCCCACTTGGTCCTGGTGTATGAACTTTTTAATGTGTTGTTGGATTCTGATTGCTAGAATTTTATTAAGGATTTTTGCATCTATGTTCATTGAAACTTATATAATACCATATAAGAAATAAATCGCCGGTCTAGGTTTGATGCAGGATACAGGATGTTTGGGGCTGGTGTACTGGGATGACCTAGAGAGATGGTATGGGGAGGGAGGTGGGAGGAGAGTTCAGGATGGGAACACGTGTACAACTGTGGCAGATTCATGTTGATGTGTGTCAAAACCAATACACTATTGTAAAGTAAAATAAAATAAAATATGAAAAAAAAATTAAAAAGGCAGAGGAACCAGAGATCAAATTGCCAACATCCGCTGGATCATCAAAAAAGCAAGAGTTCCAGAAAAACATCTATTTCTGCTTTATTGACTATGCCAAAGCCTTGAACACTGTGTGTCACAAGAAACTGTGGGAGATTCTGAAAGAGATGGGAATACCAGACCACCTGACCTGCCTCTTGAGAAACCTACATGCAAGTCAGGAAGCAACAGTTAGAACTGGACATGGAACAACAGACTGGTTCCAAATAGGAAAAGGAGTACGTCAAGTCTGTATATTGTCACCCTGCTTATTTAACTTATATGCAGAGTACATCATGAGAAACGCTGGATTGGAAGAAACACAAGCTGGAATCAAGATTGCCGGGAGAAATATCAATAACCTCAGATATGCAGATGACACCACCCTTATAGTAGAAAGTGAAGAGGAGCTAAAAAGCCTCTTGTTGAAAGTGAGAGAGGAGAGTGAAAAAGTTGGCTTAAAGCTCAACATTCAGAAAATGAAGATCATGGCATCTGGTCCCATCACTTCATGGGAAATAGATGGGGAAACAGTAGAAACAGTGTCAGACTTAATTTTTCTGGGCTCTAGAACAACTGCAGATGGTGATTGCAGCCATGAAATTAAAAGACGCTTACTCCTTGGAAGAAAAGTTATGACCAACCTAGATAGTATATTCAAAAGCAGAGACATTACTTTGCTGACTAAGGTCCGTCTAGTCAAGGCTATGGTTTTTCCTGTGGTCATGTATGGATGTGAGAGTTGGACTGTGAAGAAGGCTGAGCGCAGAAGAATTGATGCTTTTGAACTGTGGTGTTGGAGAAGACTCTTGAGAGTCCCTTGAACTGCAAGGAGATCCAACCAGTCCCTTCTGAAGGAGATCAACCCTGGGATTTCTTTGGAAGGAATGATGCTGAAATGAAGCTCCAGTACTTTGGCCACCTTATGCGAAGAGTTGACTCATTGGAAAAGACCCTGATGCTGGAAGGGATTGGGGGCAGGAGGAAAAGGGGACGACCGAGGATGAGATGCCTAGATGGCACCATGGACTCAATGGACGTGAGTCTGAGTGAACCCTGGGAATTGGTGATGAACAGGGAGGCTTTGCGTGCTGCGATTCATGGGGTCGCAAAGAGTTGGACATGACTGAGCGACTGAACAGAACGGATATTTATTTATTTATTTATTTATTTTTGCTGCAAAGTCACTGCAGATGGTGATTGCGGCCATGAAATTAAAAGATGCTTATTGCTTGGAAAGAAAGTTATAACCAACCTAGATAGCATATTAGGAGAAGGCAATGGCAACCCACACCAGTACTCTTGCCTGGAAAATCCCATGGATAGAGGAGCCTGGTAGACTCCAGTCCATGGGGTCGCAAAGAGTTGGACACGAATGAGTGACTTCACTTTCACTTTTCACTTTCATGCATTGGAGAAGGCAATGACAATCCACTCCAGTACTCTTGCCTGGAGAATCCCAGAGACGGGTGAGCCTGGTGGGCTATCCTCTATGGGATCGCACAGAGTCGGACACGACTGAAGCGAGTTAGCAGCAGCAGATAGCTTATTCAAAAGCAGAGACATTACTTTGCCAACAAAGGTCTGTTTAGTCAAGACTACGGTTTTTCCAGTGGTCATGTACGGATGTGAGAGTTAGACTGTGAAGAAAGGTGAGTGACAGAGAATTGAGGCTTTTGAACTGTGGTGTTGGAGAAGACTCTTGAGAGTCCCTTGGAGTGGAAGGACATTCAATCAGTCTATCCTAAAGGAGATCAGTCCTGGGTGTTCATTGGAAGGACTGGTGCTGAAGCTGAAACTCCAATACTTTGGCCACCTGATACAAATAGCTGACTCATTGGAAAGACCTGATGCTGGGAGGGATTGGAGGCAGGAGAAGGGGACAACAGAGGATGAGATGGTTGGATGGCATCACTGACTCGTGGACATGAGTTTGGGTAAACTCCCGGAGTTGGTGATGGACAGGGAGGCCTGGCATGCTCCAATTCATGGGGTCACAAAGAGTTGGACATGGCTGAGTGACTGAAATGAACTGAACTGAACTGATGAGTTTCCCACATGGAAACTGAGTTAAATTCATCCTCAGAAAGTAGGTTTTAATTTGATGTCAGTTAATCTCTGCTATGGAGATAAAACTGAACAGTCCTGGACAATATGTTATTTTAGCAAAAATTATTAAAATGCAAGTGATCAGAATACATTCATAAGGCCTAACAGAGTGTGTAAGAACTGAGTTAATGATTACCCAGTGAGGATATTAGCAATTCTTCAGTGACATTTGATTTATATGAAAAAGCATATCACAATTGTCTCATTAACTGGCAAGTGTATTACTATACAGAAGCAAAGGCAGTTTGTAGATTGTTATTGTATTTTCAGACAACTGTATGCTACTTTAATATAGATACATATATTTAATGTAGAACAGGAAATTATATCTATATGTAGATACATATATTATGCTTCTGCTTAGTTGCTCAGTCATGTTTAACTCTTTGTGACCCTTTGGACTGTAGCCCTCCAGGCTCCTCTGTCCATGAGACTTTTCAGGCCAGAATGATGGAGTGGGTTAACATTTCCCCCTCCAGAGGATCTTTCCTGTGTCTTCTATGTCTCCTGTATTGCAGGCAGATTCTTACTGCATCCCACCCTCCTAGGTCATCAGAGAGCACCAAGTTAAGCTACTTGCATCAAACTGCACATTCCCACTGGCTGTGTAGTTTACATACAGTAGTGTATATGATTCAATGCTACTCTCTCAATTAGTCCCACCCTCACCTTCTCCCACTGTGTCCACAAGGCTGTTCTCTATGTCTGTGGCTTTATTGCTGCCCTACAAATAAATTCATCAGTGCCAAGGGAACACCCATATACATGTATTAACACATACTAATAGAGTGAAACTAAGAAGACTGAAGTTTCAATATGTCATTTTTATAATTTTGTCTTATTTGGATACACAAAGAATATTCACAGTAGTGATAAGTTAATTATCACTTAGGAGGTTAATTACTTTGCAATATTGTATTGGTTTTGCCATACTTCGCAATGGGTATACACATGTTCCCCATCCTGAACCCCCCTCCTTTCTCCCTCCCTGTACTATCTCTCTGGGTCATCCCAGTGCACTAGCCCCAAGCATCCAGTATCATACATCAAACCTGGACAGGCTATTCATTTCATATGATATTATACATGTTTCAATGCCATTCTCCCAAATCATCCCACCCGCTACCTCTTCTACAGAGTCAAAATTAATATAAATAAATTTATATTAAAAAAAACACTTAGGAAATACCACAAAATCTAATAATTTTTATTGACCTTCATTCTAAAAAAATGAAGCAGAAATTATTGTGTTGATTGGTAACCATTCTAAGAAACACAAAGAAGATTTTAGCAAAGAATACATCTTAATTTTATGATTAGAATGGGAAACTTTAATTATTTTAGCTATATTCTTGAGAAAATATAAGACTTACAATAAAGTAACAAAACTAAAACACAGAGCTCCAAAATAACATGCACACAGTTTCAGTTTCTCCTCTAGCAGTTTACATAATAATAGACTTATTACTAAAATTAGGTAATTAACTATGGTGAAATATGTAAATTCAAACAAGAAAAATTATCAGATTTTACTTTTTCCTCCCAGAGATTACCTATTTATCTTCCAAGACTGGGGGCTGGATTTGAGAAAAGCAAAATCAAGAAGAATTGATAGAAAAGAAAAGTATGAATAAGAGTAATTACTTTTATTTATTTATTTATTTTTTTGTAATTTGAGAGTTGAATCACATTTACTCTGCTTTTCAAATAATCAGAAATCATGTCAATATAAACAAAGATATGTTGCTAATAATTTTACATTTCTAAATACCAACATTCATCTTGTGATGCATACTAACATATCAATTTTCTATCTGTTTTAACTATGGATAATATTTCTCCAGAAGAGGAACTTCAAAAACAGGATTGATAAAATGCTTTCTACTGTGCAGGCTTCCCTGATAGCTCAGTTGGTAAAGAATCTGCCTCCCACTCCAGGATTCTGGCCTGAATAATTCCATGGACACAGTCCATGGGGTTGCAAAGAGTTGGACACTACTGAGCGACTTTCCCTTTTTCTAGTGTGCAATTTTTGGTATTTATTTAGATTTCATTTTTATTAAATACTTTTCTACATTTTATTTATGTCATTCCTTATCTTTCTTAAATAAATGGTCTTGTATTTTCTGGAGTGTATGTTTAGGACAAACCTCTTCCATCACTTATTACTAGGGTTTCTCTCCAGTACATGCTCTCTGATGTCTAATAAGGTGAGAGCTCTGATTAAATCCTTTGCCACTTTCCTTACATTTGTAAGGTTTTTCCTCTAGTATAAATTATCTGATGTTGAGTAAGATGTGAGTGCTTGACGTAGGCTTTTCCACATTCTTTACATTTGTAAAGTTTCTCTCCAGTATGAATTCGCTGGTGGCATACTGTGATTCATGGGGTCGCAAAGAGACGGACACGACTGCGCGACTGAACTGAACTGAACTGAACTGAATAAGACTTGAGTGGTGCCTGAAGGCTTTTCCGCATTCATGACATTTATAAGGCTTCTCTCCAGTATGAATTCTCTGGTGTTGTGTAAGAGTTGAGTAGTAACTGAAGGCTTTTCCGCATTCTTTATATATTTATAAGGCTTCTCTCAAGTATGGATTACTTGATGTTTAGTAAGACATGAGTGCAGTCTAAACGCTTTGCCATAATCCTTACATTTATAAGGCTTCTCTCCAGTATGAATTCTCTGATGGGAAGTAAAAAGCATGAGAGAAACAAGAAAACCTTTTCTTCTTTTTCACTGCAGCAGTTGCAGGTTAAACGGCTGTATGGATGCTTTTGAAGGTATTTTCTCAAAATGCCGATGTGAGTTTGAGACATCATACCCCCACAGAAGATACAGAGCAAGAGGAAGAAGAAGAGGAAATGGCAGCTTCTCAGTACGGCTGACAATCCAGGATGTGGCTATAGACTTCACTCAAGAGGAGTGGGAATGCCTGGACCTCGGTCAGCGAAAATTGTACAGGGATGTGATGTTAGAGAACTACAGGAACCTGGCCTCCTTGGCAGGTCTTGTGGTCTCTAAGCCAGACCTGGTCACCTTTCTGGAGCAAATGAAGAATCCCTGGGATATAAGGAGACTGGAGACACCAGCCATATACACAGCTGTGTCTTCTCACAACACCCGTGGTTTGATGTCAAAGAATCCAAGATTAGAAAATTTAATCCAAAAAGCAAACCTAGGAATATGTGAAAGAGCTCACCTTGGAAATGAACATTTAATGAAAGGCCAGGAATATATGGAGGTATGTGAAAGACCTAGAAGATGTTTATATGGACATAAAGAAACTGAGTAATTACTTTTAAAAGAAAAAGCTACAGCAATCAAGAACAACTATTAGTAGATATATAACTTTTAAAAAAGAATTTTTTTTATTTTGAAAAGTAATACTTTCCTTATTCCATGGAAATAATCCATATTAAAAATTATATTTAATATTTTCTTTGTTTTATTTAATGTAATAATTGGTTAAAAAATACTACAGCTTGATCCTTATGAAATAAATCAATTAATGGAGTCAATTTTTCAAAATGTAGCATATTGCTAATTCTTTGATATATACTTTCATATTCATAGGTTTTATGATTTAAAAAAATGTATGAGTGTGTTGTTCAGTTCAGTTCAGTCACTCAGTCGTGTCCGAATCTTTGCGACCCCATGAATTGCAGCATGCCAGGCCTCCCTGTCCATCACCATCTCCTGGAGTTCACTCAAACTCATGTCCATCAAGTCAGTGATGCCATCTAGCCATCTCATCCTCTGTCATCCTCTTTTCCTTCTGCCCCCAATCCCTCCCAGCATCAGAGACTTTTCCAGTGAGTCAACTCTTCACATGAGGTGGCCAAAGTACTGGAGTTTCAGCTTTAGCATCATTCATTCCAAAGAAATCCCAGGGTTGATTCCTTCAGAATGGACTGGTTGGATCTCCTTGCAGTCCAAGAGACTCTCAAGAGTCTTCTCCAACACCACAGTTCAAATGCATCAATTCTTTGGTGCTCAGTTTTCTTAACAGTCCAACTCTCACATCTATACATGACCACAGGTGTTGTTATGGATACATTAAAAAAAAAACTATATAAATAGATGGAAATAAAATTGTTCATTTTACCTTCAAAATATAATTAACTTTATAAATATGTTTAACAAAACTGTAAATTTTATATAGAATTCCTCTCAATAAATTTTATCAATCTCTTTAAGAAACTAATCATATTAATAATTTAAGTATTACACCTTGAATAGTTTCATCACTTTTACAAATTTTAAGGTAAAAGAAAAAAGTATATATATAATGACCTAAATTTTTTGTGCATCCTGCTAATCTTAGCACATTGATGATAAAAATAATAGTAAAGATAACTTTAATGACCAAAATGTGTATCGGTTCAGTTCAGTTCAGTCACTCTGAACTCAGCTTTCTTCACAGTCCAACTCTCGCATTCATACAGGACCACTGGAAAAACCATAGCCTTGACTAGACGGAGCTTTGTTGGAAAAGTAATGTATCTGCTTTTCAATATACTATCTAGATTGGTCACAACTTTCCTTCCAAGGAGTAAGCATCTTTTAATTTCATGACTAAAATCACCATCTGCAGTGATTATGGAGCCCCAAAAAATAAAGTCTGACACTGTTTCCCCATATATTTCCCAAGAAGTGATGGGATCAAATGCCATGGTCTTAGTTTTCTGAATGTTGATTTTTAAGCCAGCTTTTTCACTCTCCACTTTCACTTTCATCAAGAGGCTCTTTAATTCCTCTTCACTTTCTGCCATAAGGATGGTGTCATCTGCATATCTGAGGTTATTGATATTTCTCCTAGCAATCTTGATTCCAGCTTGTGCTTCTTCTACCCCAGAGTTTCTCCTGATGTACTCTGCATATAAGTTAAATAAGCACAGGGACAATATACAGCCTTGACAACTCCTTTTCCTAATTTGAACCAATCTGTTATTCCATGTCTAGTTCTAACTGTTGCTTCAGAATCTGCATGTAGGTTTCTCAAGAGGCAGGTCAGGTGGTCTGGTATTTTCATCTCTTTCAGAATTTTCCACCGTCCAAGGATGAGATCCACACAGTCAAAGGCTTTGGCATAGTCAATAAAGCAGTAGTAGATGTTTTTCTGGAACTCTCTTGCTGTTTCCATGATCCAGTGGATGTTTACAAAATGTGTATACTGTTTATTTTAAAATTGTCCAGATATCAAAAGTTTATTAACATAATTTAGTATTAATATCCTAAGCTTAGATAAGATACAGAAGTTGTAGTCATTAAGCCCTCATTATTTTAGCATTAAAAGTATCCATAAAATTCAAGCCTTTCAAAACATTGTATTGCTATAAATTAATTTCTCTAATTTTATATATTTGAAATATTAAACATTTTGGAAACACTTATGACTTATCTTACTTGCAAAACCAATTTCCAGTCCAGTTCAGTCACTCAGTCTTGTCCAACTTTTTGCCACCCTATGGACTGCAGCATGTCAGGCCTCCCTGTCCTGCACCAACTCCCAGGGTTTTCTCAAATTCATGTCCATTGGGTCAGTGAGGCTTTCCAACCATCTCATCCTCTGCATCAGGGTCTTTTCAAATGAGTCAGTTCTTAGCATCAGGTGGCCAAAAAGTATTAGAATTTGAGCTTCAGCATCAGTCCTTCCAATGGCTATTCAGGGCTGATTTCCTTTAGGATTAACTGATTGGATCTCCTTGCAATCCAAGGGACTCTCAAAAGTTTTCTCCAGCACCACAGTTCAAAAGCATCAATTCTTTTGCACTCAGCTTTTTTTCAAAAGCATAAAGTGCTTGAAGAATGAAGTGAACTAGTGAAGCAGAGGACAATAATACACTGATATTCACTGATTAATTTATTGATTACTTGGTGGACATATAAACATATAAACGGATACATCAGTGATGTATTTTCAGAGTACAGAGGAGATAGTTGGAGATGATTTCCATCAGAAACAAATCCACGCTAACTAAAACACTGCTAATTTGAAGAATTCTGTTATATTAGAGTCTTGCCTCATAAGCATTTTTTCATAACTTTACTGATATATAATTCACATTCTAGAAATTTTACCCTTCTAAAATATATAGTTTTGTGTGTTTTGCAACTGTCACTGCCATGCGACTTTAGAACATTTTGTCACCCCCAAAAGAAACCCTGAATTCATTAGCAGCTAAGCTCAAATTGTATTGATATGATTTTGTGACTGACTTCTTTACTTAACACACTGTTTCAAGTCTTATCTAGGTAGTGACATACAACAATATGCGATATACCATTGTATGGGTATACTATATTGTATTTACCAATTCATCAACTGATGGACTTTTAGGTTGTTTGCCCTAGCTGGTGCTTAAATGTTTTCACAATATTTTTAATGCATCTTTACCTTGGGTTTTTTTCCTAATGTTTGAAATTTGAAACATCAGAGCTCTCTTTTTCTCTCTCTCTCTCATGCATGCGTGCGCGCACACAGACACACACACACACAATGTTATGAAACAGTCTGTGAGAAGTTCTGGTCTGATATGATCCTTGCATGATTGGAGTAGGTCCTGTTGTTCCAATATCTATGGTTTAAAATTTGTGTGGTGCTTCCAAGCCTGAATTCCTTTTACAATTATTACACCACTGTGAATTTTAGACAAGCCTACTGTTTAATTGCATGTGCATCTCTCTAGACTGGTGAATTATCAAGAAAAATAAAGTATAACCCACATTGGAGGAAAAATATGCCACCTGAAAAATGGAGATGACTGCCTCTTTCTTACATGCTGTAAAATCCAAATTTGTTTTGATGTATGTATTGATGTTTTTTTTTTTTTATATATCATTTGAAAACCTCAGGAACAGTACATAATCACTGCTACCTTTCAGTTACTCTTCCCTTTGTTACTCTACATTAGTCCATAAATGACCATGGAAAACAGGCAAACAGAAAAGACTTTTTATAGTCCAAATTCTTCCAGTTACATTTTAATAACTCATGAAAGACTAAGTACTCATGGAATTTTTGAGTTAAAATGATTAGAGTTCATTTTATTTAATCTCTATCCAATAATTAAACTTTCACACTATTGTATGTCTAATGATATATTGTTTACTAATTTAATATTTTTGATACTGAAATCTAGTCAATAAAATCACAGCACAAATACAGTTCTTGCCTACACTAAATGTACATTTTTATGGGGAAAGTTAATTCTCCATACAGGCTAAGTTAAGAAATAAACTGTTGGTTTTGATAACTGCTTTTAAGGAATAGAAAAAGATGGCACAACCAGGAAATGCACATGGAGGAGACATTTAAGCCAAGTGATGAGTGGGAAAAGAACACTTGGCACCTGGGTATCCCAATAGCCTACACCAGGAGGAGATAGGCATGTAGATACTGCAAAGTGCAGTGTAGCAAGGAGAAAAGGACAGTGTGGTCCAGGATGAAGATGAAGAAATGAGAGAGACTCATGCAGGGTCTGGTGGAGAGTCTGGATTCCTACTAAGAGAACTTGAAAGCACTGAAGTACTTTTCAAAGGGCATAAAATGACCCAATAACTTTATAAAAGACCATTCTTACTGCCATCTGATGCATCATTTAAATGATGGGATGTGTTTAGTGGCTTTTAGAGTCTTCCAAGAGGAAGGTAATCATGGATAGAGCTAGTGTAGATGGAAAATAATAGCTGCCAGTCTTACTCAAATACTCCTGGAAACAATGCCTCTAAAGTTTTTCTTTTCATTTTGAGGCAGTTGGGTTGTTAAAAGACTTTTCTAGAAAATGTCACTTTTTTGTTTATAATAGCATTCTCAAAATCTCAGTGCAAATAATAGCAAATCTTTACTTTCTTCTTATTGATAAGCAGGTCAGCTGTGACTTTCCTGGATTTTGATGGTTTGGCTTGAGGATTTGGACTAAGACCAGGTTTGCTCACTGTGTATCCCAGTCTTTGTGGAACAATGGCTACTCAAGAAACATTCTCTTACAGCAGTGGGGGGAAGTGCCAGAGATCAAGTCAAATGATGCAATGTGTTTGAATGTCTCCTTGGAACTGGTACCCTGTCCTTCCTTTCAAACTACATATTTTCCAAAGCAAGTCAAGTGACCATACACGTATAAATGTAGCAGAGAAACATGCCATCTACTTTCAGTGGAAAGGCTACATGGACACATACTTAGGGGTATAGATATATAATTCTAATGCAGATAGAAAAGTAAACAACTCCAAACAATATCCACACCTACATATCTAGGTGCTTCAACTTTTGCCTGAAAGTGCAAGTGTTCATGGCTCATTTATGTCTGACTGTTTTCAACCCCACTGACTGTAGCTCACCAGGCTCCTTTGTCCTTGAATGCTCCAAACAAGAATACTGGAGGGGGTTGCCATTTCATTCTCCAAAGGGTCTTCCCAACCCAGGGACACAACCTGGGTCTCTTGCATTGCAAGTAGATTCTTTACAGCCTAAGCCACCATGGAAGTGCCCCCCAATTTTCTTTGTAGCCACATAAAAAATACCTATTTCTTTAATACAACAGTTTAATATTTACAATCTGTTCCTGTATACAACCCTCCATGTATTTTAACTCTTTTATCTTGTCTTAGAATTGTATTGAGATAGTAGATGCTGTGGCCCCAATTATCCTTTCAAGTCTTATCTCTTGAAACACCCAAACTTTTGTCCAGTTCTTCAAACAGACAGCACATTTGTGACTTCTTAAACATATCATAAACTTTCCACTTACCATGTATTTATTCTAGCTTTTTTCTATTAGCTAAAATATTTCACCTCCACCATGTCAACCTCATAAAATCTTTTTTTTAAAATAGCAAATTAGAATGTCAAATCTTCTGTCATCTACCCTGACCTTAGGTGCATGATTAATAACATTTTCCTCTGATTATATTATTAATGCCATTTGTAATGTAATCACTAGGGGTAGAATGTCTCTTTCTCCCTTAACCTCTCAACTGCACAAAATACAGAAATTTCTTCCCATTTTGGCATTAGGGAGTATCCATCCCTCCAAACACAGTCATTTAACATTCACTGAAGAAAACAAAAACAACTTTAATTCTTCAGACAGAAAATATTTGTTGTATAGGGAGAGTTAGACACTTAAAAGTTAGACCCAGCAATCCTACTACTGGGTATATACACTTAGAAAACCACGATTCTAAGACACATGTGCCCCAGTGTTCACTCCAACTTTACTTGTATTAACAAGGACATGAAGCAACCTAGATGTCCATTGACAGATGAATGGATATCAGCAGTGGCCTCAGGACTGGAAAAAGGTCAGTTTTCATTCCAATCCCAAAGAAGGCAATGCCAAAAAAAATGTTCAGACTACTGCACAGCTGTGCTCATTTCACATGCTAGCAAGGTAATGCTCAAAATCCTTGAAGCTAGGGTTTAAGGGTACATGAGCAAAAAAAATTCCAGATGTACAAGCTAGATATTGAAAAAACAGATGGACCAGGCATCAAATTGCCAGCATCAGTTGGATCATAGAAAAATCAAGGGAATTCAGGAAAAACATCTACTTCTTCATTACATTAAAGCCTCTGATTGTGTGGACCACAACAAACTGTGGCATATACTTAAAGAGATGGGAATACCAGACCACCTTACCTGCCTCCTGAGAAATTGGTATGAAGGTCCAGAAGCAACAATTAGAACCAGACATGGAACAACGGACTTGTTCCAAATTGAGAAAGGAGAACAAAATGACCATTTATTGTCAGTCTGTTTAACTTATATGCAGAGTACATTATGTGGAATGTTGTGCTGGATGACTCAAGCTGGAATGAATATCGCCAAGAGAAATATCAACAACCAGAGATATACAGATGACACTGTGCTAATGGCAGAAAGTGAATAGACACTTAAAAGCCTCCTGATGAAAGTAAAAAAGGAGCATGAAGAAGCAGGCTTTAAACTCACTTGAGGCTATTGTAAAAGTAAAACTGAAACCCAGAAGCAGGAGACTTAAGCCCAAATCCTGAGAATGTCAGAGAACTNAATGAAAAGGACATCTTTTTGGGGTGTTAGTTCTAAAAGGTCTTGTAGGTCTTCATAGAACCGTTCAACTTCAGCTTCTTAGCATTACTGGTTGGGGCATAGACTCGGATTACTGTGATATTGAATGTTTTTCCTTGGAAACGAACATTCTGTTGTTTTTGAGATTGCATGCAAGTACTGCATTTCAGTCTCTTTTGTTGACCATGATGGCTACTCCATTTCTTCTAAGGGATTCCTGCCTGCGGTAGTAGATACAGTGGTCATCTGAGCTAAATCCACCCATTCCAGTCCATTTGAGTTCGCTGATTCCTTGAATGTCAATGTTCACTCTTGCCAACTCCTGTTTGACCACTTCCAATTTGCCTTGGTTTATGGACCTGACACTCCAGGTTCCTATGCAATATTGCTCTTTACAGCACTGGACCTTGCTTCTATCACCAGTCATATCCACCACTGGGTATTGTTTTTGCTTTGGCTCCATCCCTTCATTCTTTCTGGAGTTACTGGGCACCTAGTGACCTGGGGAGTTCCTCTTTCAGTATCCTATCATTTTGCCTTTTCATACTGTTCATGGGGTTCTCAAGGCAAGAATACTGAAGAGGTTTGCCAATCCCTTCTCCAGTGGACCACATTCTGTCAGACCTCTCCACCGTGCCCGTCTGTCTTGGGTGGCCCCACAGGGCATGGCTTAGTGTCATTGAGTTAGACAATGCTGTGGTCCTAGTGTGATTAGATTGACTAGTTGATTAGCAGACACTAGTTCTCATAGACCCATCCTCCTTTATCCTCAGCTTCTACAGTCCTCTCAGTCACCACTTCTCACCCTCTGTCCTATACCTGTCTCCTCACCTAATCCTCAAGGGTCCAGACTCTATGCAGAGTACAAGGCAAGCAATATGTATGCAGGTATGGACAGTCTCCCCTCTTCCACCTGCTGAGTTTCTTCGCTTCTTTCCCATCCCCATTGCCCAAGGCTCCACCATTCACCTTACTTCCTTCTCCTGGGGTCTATAGCTTCTGCCCCAGGGCACCAGGCAGAAAATCCTCTCAGGGGAGGAAGTTCATTTGGAAAAAGCCTCCAAATTTCAGATTAAAAAAAAAAAAAAAAAGGGGAGCACCCAAAATCTAAATTCTCAAAGACCCAAGTGCTTTGGCAGTATCTGCGGAGAGTTAACTAGCCTCTCCCCACTGTAATTCCCATAGAATAATGCCCCAGTCGGACCCTCTGAGTTGTCTTGTCTCATCCCTCAACTTATTCTCAGACTCCCTTCCTACCTTCTTTTCCAGCCTCAAGGAGGGGTCAATGTTAGCTCCTCAAGTTCTAATCTTTTCATGTGAACATCCAGACCTAGAGAGGGAGGGCAGGGAATAACTTAAAGAAGTTCCCAGAGGTACTCCTTCTGCCCCTTCTGATACCTATGTCAGAAGCTTTCTCTATCTCGTTTATACTTTAATAAAACTTTATTACACAAAAGCTTTCAGTGATCAAGCCTCATCTCTGGCCCCAGATTGAATTCTTCTCCTCCGGAGGCCAGGAACCCAGCATCTTTTCATGGTTCAGCAACAACATTCTGTCTTGGGGGCTCATCCGGGATTCTTCAGGACAAGCTGTCCAAGTGCCAGAAATTGATTCGTGGATACATCATGCTAGAGTTAAGAGGTGTCACCTTGACCAGAACTAAGTGACTTTATTTTATGTCTTTACTTTCTATGCTCTGACTTTTCACTTTTCAGATGGGCCTGATAATCTATGTGAGCCTGCTTCTGCTGACTCCAAAAAATCCCGAGTCTGCCTTTTTATCCTCAAGACAATGCCTTCCTGTCCTGGGCTCACTGCTATACAGCATTTCGCAATCAGTCTAACTGCTGGGTCTGTGGAGTGCTCCCCTCTTCATCAGTGGAAGACTTCCCGTGGTGGATATCTTCACTTCAAAGAAAAGACTTTCTCCAAGTCTGTGAATACCTTCAACAGCAATCATATGTGATGCCTCTTCTTAAACTGATGACATCTAACAATCCTAAGATGGCTGATGTAATTATGGACAAATATAACTTTTAATTTTGATTTTTAACTTGTTTTAATGACTACTTTGCCTTACATCAGGACTTCCCTGGTGGTTCAGATGGTAAAGTGTCTGTCTACAATGAGGGAGACCTGGGTTCAATCCCTCAGTTGGGAAGATCCCCTGGAGAAGGAAATGGCAATCCACTCCAGTACTATTGCCTGGAAAATCCCATGGACAGAGGAGCCTGGTAGGATACAGTCCATGGGGTCACAAAGAGTCGGACACGACGGAGCGACTTCACTTTCACTTTTACTTGCCTTACATCTGGAACTGTGTAATTGGATTTGTTTCTAGTCACATGAAGGTTTTTAAGTTACAAATGGTTGTCCAAGCTCCTACGAGTACCACAGCCTCCTCTAACTATTACTTGGGGTCCCTGGATCAGAGACCCTCAATATGAGGGTTAGGAGAATACGTTGCCTCAACAATATAGGGACCACACTCCTAAACAGCAGGAAGTAGTTATGAAATGAAAACAATGCCCCTTTCCCTTGACAACATAATTCTCCTAAAAGAAAAGGGAGGAATGAGAGAGTCATTTCCTAAGCAGGTTGATAAGAAGTCTAGGGGTCCCCAAGGAGAGAGGGATCTGGAATTCTCAAAGAGGAAGAAAGGACAAACATTTTTTTCCTCTACATTCCTTAGGATTATATAGCAATAATGTATCCTGCCTGCGGACAGTCTCTGGATTAAAACTTCTGACTAATCCTGTTATCTTAAAATGTAAATTATGGGAGTAGGTCTGGTGAGGTCTTTACAACCTCCAGACATTCTTTTGATTCACTGGAGAGTATATAACTACATTGCTAACACTGGAACTCTTTCTTGCCCCTTCTAATGCCTTTCCCTGGTGGCTCAGACGGTAAAGCGTCTGCCTACAATGCGGGAGACCTGGGTTCAATCCCTGGGTTGAGAAGATCTCCTGGAGAAGGAAATGGCAACCCATTCCAGTATTCTTGCCTGGAAAATCCCATGGACGGTGGAACCTGGAAGGATACAGTCATGGGTCACAAAGAGTAAGACATGACTGAGCGACTTCACGTTCACTTTCTGATGCCTATATCAGAAGCTTTCTCTATCTCCTTTACACTTTAATAACACTTTATTACACACACACACAAAAGAAGCTCCCAGGGGCTAACTGATCTACATAATGAGAGATGGAGCCCAAGAGAGGTGATGAGAGCATAGAGAGAGGCAGATGGTTAGAGAATGTGCTTATTGGGAGGGAACCAAGGGAAGAGACCAGGAGATCTGTAAGTAGGATTTGGTGAGATGGAAGTTGAAGAGTGAGATTTACTAGGTGGATGTCATACAATACAATTAATCCCTTTTATAATCTTCTTGAGAGACTTGTGATTATTTAAATTGCTTTTTGATATTTTTAAAGAAAATTATTAGACTGCTTTTATGCTTTTAATTTTTTAATTTTATATTGAAGTACAGTTGATGAATAATGTTGTGTTAGTTTCAGGGGGGCAACAAAGTGTTCCAGCTATACATACACATGTATCCATTCCCTTGTAAATTCTTTTCCCAATTAGGTTGTTGCAGAATATTGAGCAGAGTTCCCCTGCTATATACTAGGTCCCAGTTGGTTATCCATTCTAAACATAGCTGTGTGTACAAGTCACATGTCAATCCTAAACTCCTTAACTATCCTTCCCTCAACCCTTCCCCAATGATAAATGCAACTTCATTCTCCAAGCCTGTGAGTCTGTTTCTATTTTATAAATACATTCATTTGTATTATTTTTTAAGATTCTGCAGGAAAGTGCTATCATACAATGTTTTTCTTTCTCTGACTTACTTCACTCAGTGTGACAATCTGAAGGTCCATCCATGTTGGTGCAAATGGCGTGGTTTCATTCTTTTCACTGGTCAGGTAATATTCCATTGATATATGCACCACATCTTTTTTCATTCTTCTGTTGATAGACGTTTAGGATGCTTCCATGTCTTGGCTATTGTAAACAGTGCTTCAATGAATACTGGGGTGCATGTGCCTTTTCAAATCGTATTTTCTTTGGGTATAGACTGAGGAGTGGGATTGCAGGGTCATCAGTTCAGTTCAGTTCAGTCACTCAGTTGTGTCCGACTCTTTGCAACCCCATGAATTGAAGCATGCCAGGCCTCCCTGTCTATCACCAACTCCTGGAGTTCACTCAGACTCATGTCCATTGAGTCCGTGATGCCATCTAGCCATCTCATCCTCTGTCGTCTCCTTCTCCTCCTACCCCCAATCCCTCCCAGCATCAGAGTCTTTTCCAATGAGTCAACTCTTCACATGAGGTGGCCAAAGTACTGGAGTTTCAGCTTTAGCATCATTCCTTCCAAAGAAATCCCAGGGTTGATCTCCTTCAGAATGGACTGGTTGGATCTCCTTGCAGTCCAAGGGACTCTCAAGAGTCTTCTCCAACACCACATTCAAAAGCATCAATTCTTCAGTGCTCAGCCTTCTTCACAGTCCAACTCTCACATCCATACATGACTACAGGAATAACCATAGCCTTGACTAGATGGACCTTAATCGGCAAAGTAATGTCTCTGCTTTTGAATATGCTATCTAGTTTGGTCATAANCATTCAAAAGCATCAATTCTTCAGTGCTCAGCCTTCTTCACAGTCCAACTCTCACATCCATACATGACTACAGGAATAACCATAGCCTTGACTAGATGGACCTTAATCGGCAAAGTAATGTCTCTGCTTTTGAATATGCTATCTAGTTTGGTCATAACTTTTCTTCCAAGGAGTAAGCATCTTTTAATTTCATGGCTGCAGTCACCATCTGCAGTGATTTTGGAGCTCCCCAAAATAAAGTCTGACACGGTTTCCACTGTTTCCCCATCATTTTCCCATGAAGTGATGGGGCCAGATGCCATGATCTTCATTTTCTGAATGTTGAGCTTTAAGCCAACCTTTTCACTCTCCACTTTCACTTTCATCAAGAGGCTCTTTAGTTCCTCTTCACTTTCTGCCAAAAGGATGGTGTCATCTTCATATCTGAGGTTATTGATATTTCTCCTGGCAATCTTGATTCCAGCTTGTGTTTCTTCCAGTCCAGTGTTTCTCATGATGTACTCTGCATAGAAGTTAAAAAAGCAGGGTGAAAATATACAGCCTTGACGTACTCCTTTTCCTATTTGGAACCAGTCTGTTATTCCATGTCCAGTTCTAACTGTTGCTTCCTGATCTGCATACAGATTTCTCAAGAGGCAGGTTAGGTGGTCTGGTATTCCCATCTCTTTCAGAATTTTCCAGTTTATTGTGATCCACACAGTCAAAGGCTTTGGCATAGTCCATAAAGCAGAAATAGATGTTTTTCTGGAACTCTCTTGCTCCATGATCCAGCGGATGTTGGCAATTTGATCTCTGGTTCCTCTGCCTTTTCTAAAACCAGCTT
The DNA here is from genome assembly GCA_006408695.1 of Aepyceros melampus. NCBI lineage: Eukaryota > Metazoa > Chordata > Mammalia > Artiodactyla > Bovidae > Aepyceros > Aepyceros melampus. The sequence goes on along the minus strand of SJXQ01001422.1, from coordinate 93,698 downwards.
GAACATCAGGAAGTTCACGGTTCATGTATTGCTGAAGCCTGGCTTGGAGAATTTTGAGCATTACTTTACTAGCATGTGAGATGAGTGCAATTGTGGGGTAGTTTGAGTATTCTTTGGCATTGCCTTTCTTTGGGATTGGAATGAAAACGGACCTTTTCCTGTCCTGTGGCCACTGCTGAGTTTTCCAAATTTGCTGGCATATTGAGTGCAGCACTTTCACAGCATCATCTTTCAGGATTTGAAATAGCTCAACTGGAATTCCATCACGTCCACTATCTTTGTTCATAGTGATGCTTTCTAAGGCCCACTTGACTTCACATTCCAGGATTTCTGGCTCTAGATGAGTGATCACACCATCGTGATTATCCAGATAGTGAAGATCTTTTCGGTACAGTTCTTCTGTGTATTCTTGCCACCTCTTCTTAATATCTTCTGCTTCTGTTAGGTCCATACCATTTCTGTCCTTTATCAAGCCCATCTTTGCATGACATGTTCCCTTGGTATCTCTAATTTTCTTGAAGAGATCTCTAGTCTTTCCCATTCTGTTCTTTTCCTCTATTTCTTTGCATTGATTGCTATGGAAGACTTTCTTATCTCTTCTTGCTATTCTTTGGAACTCTGCATTCAGATGCTTATATCTTCCCCTTTCCCCTTTGCTTTTCTCCTCCCTTCTTTTCACAGCTATTTGTAAGGCCTCCCCAGACAGCCATTTTGCTTTTTTGCATTTCTTTTCCATGGGGATGTTCTTGTTCCCTGTCTCCTGTACAATGTCACGAACCTCATTCCATAGTTCATCAGCCACTCATTCTGTCAGATATAGTCCCTTAAATCTGTTTCTTACTTCACTGTATAATCATAAGGGATTTGATTTAGGTCATACCTGAATGGTCTAGCAGTTTTCCCTACTTTCTTCAATTTGAGTTTGAATTTGGTAATAAGGAGTTCATGATCTGTGCCACAGTCAGCTCCTGGTCTTGTTTTTGGTGACTGTAGAGCTTCTCCATCTTTGGCTGCAGAGAATATAATCAATCTCATTTCGGTGTTGACCATCTGGTGATGTCCATATGCAAGGTCATATGGTAGTTCTATTTTTAGTTTCTTAAGGGACGTCCATACTTTTCTCCATAGTGGCTGCACCATGTTACATTCCCACCAACAATGTTGGAGAGTTCTCTTCTCTCTACTCCCTCTTCAGCATTTATTATTTGTAGACTTTTTTATGATCGCCATTCTAACGGATGTGAGGTGATTTCTCATTGTAGTTTTGAGTTGTATTTCTCTAATAATGAACGATTTGGACATCTTTTCATTCATTTCATTCAGAGGACATTCATGACCTCTAAAATGTCAATATAGATGGCCACATCACTTTTATGAGAGATGAAGTGTAGTAGGTCATCTGCCTTAAAAGTTTAAGGCAGAGTGTTCCCCCATTCCAGCCTAGTCAGTGTTCTTCCTGGCAGTCTCTTCCCTGGAGTATGTTCTATTGCTTCTGAAGGAGTGTAGGCACTGGGAGACAGAATGCCTTAGATTCCCCTTGTATTTCTTCACTCTTATTTTCTTATCATGGCCGTCTCTTTTCCCTGCATGAGTTCCCCTTCTTTTTCTACAAGTTTCTTCTTCCTAATCATTTTCAGATACTTCTCTCTTGTTTCCTCCCTTTCCTGTTTCTCTCTCGCTCCCCTTCTATGATTCTTTTCTTTTTCCATCTTTCTGTACCTTCCTCCACCTCTAAGTCCCCCTCTTATTCTCCTTTTCTTTCTCCTTCCCTTTCCTCCCCTCCACTTTCACTCTTCTTTTCCATATTTTTACTTTAGCCTAAGAGCCCACCTGGGCAATGCTTTCGCTCGCTTGTGGTATCAGGGCCAAGTGGTTGAGAAACAGAAACTGAGTTAGTCATTAAGTAAGCCTTTGCCATAGCAAAAATCCCCTCAATGAAGTCTAGAGGTTCAGAGACTTAATCACCTCTGTGTATGACCAAATCACATTCCATCCCTAATGTTGTTGCCAGGAAAAAAAAAGATTGATGGGTGAGGAAGTCGATATGAAGTAGAACGGAGTCTCCATTTTACAAAGCAAACATCTTGGAACTCTCAGCTCACTCAGGATATGCCAAACCCCACTCAAGCCTTGCTTGAGTAATTGAGCAGGAGCTCCTAAAAAAGCAGTAATTCTGGAAGAACCAGCAGATGGAGAGGGACAATGTCAGAAATTCAACAGTGATTAAGAAGATGGAGGCATGAAGTGTGGCAAGCCTCCCTGCATGGCTACTGGGAATTTTTTCACACATAGAGTAGCAGGGCCTGCGGAGGGAAAGGGGGGGGGGGACATCCATACAACTCCCACACCTGCTGCTGGGCCTCAGATTTTCAACTCTAAAGCAGGAATTGGGGATTCAGTTATCTCTAAGATCCCTTTTAGTGTTCTATGACTGTGTGATGATTAATCTAGATGGTCAGGTTCCTACCTAGAATAATGAATAGGCAAGTATGGGACTGATCTTTTACTGTTTGCCCAGCGTTGTCCTTTGTTCTATCCAGCACGCCATCATTCTTACTCTTAGAAAGCTTTTCTAGTTTGGAAAAAAAATAAAAAGCAGGTTGGAGGCTTGCAAGATTTTTTAAAAATGAGTTTTAACTCAGCTTCTAAAAGGAAAAAAAAAAAGAAAAGAAAAGAAATTAAAAAGAGCGGGAAAAGCAATCATAGTCAACCTGCAACTGAATGGATGAGAACACAGGTAATTACTCCATAAAGGCGAGACATAAGACAGGATGAGAGGATTTTTTGGCTGGTTTGGGAGGAGGGTAGGAATCTTCCTGAGTAATGGAGTTGTTAGGACCAAAAAGTAAAAACAAAAATCAAACTACAACTTAAAAAAAAAAAAATTAAGGGCTTGAGGATGCCTAGGAACCTTAAGAACTTGGAGGAATTTTATTAAAAGGCCCCAGGAGTTATAGGAGCTAAGGCGGATGTGCCCAGAAATCTCTGTTGCAGGTCTTGAGATGGGTGGCTGAAACCACAGCTCCGAGTACCATTTATAGCTGTGCCCTCTCTTTAAGGTGAGAGTTTCTCCATGAAAGTGTCCCGTGAAGATAGCTGGCCAACAATAACTTGAGAAATTTCACTAGAGCTGCTGTAGGTCTCTTATGTAAGACCCAAGAGAAGGCGGACACTGCCAAAAGCTCCAGGCAAAACCAATAAGTTATTTTTGTGTGAAATGCAATCAACGGTCCAGAGGAAATGTCATGAGTTAGTGTATTGAACATCGTAATTATTTATTGAATAATTTTAACTACTGACTTTTGCAAGGCATTAGATAATAAAGAAAGAGGAGACAACTTTCTTCAACAATATGGAATAAAACTGGCAGGCTTTGGGGTTTGATTCAAGCCTGACTTTAGCTGTGAGATTTTCAACAAGAGACTTAATCTAGGCATTCATTTTCTATAGTACTTACCTTAGAGAAGTTTGTGTGTGTGTGTGTGTGTGTGTGTGTGTGAGGTTTGCATGTGACAAATTGTGATATGCATTCAAAACAGTGCTTACCTCACAGTATACAGCAAATACTGCTATAACAAATTACCACAAATCTAGTAGCTTAAAAAACATAAAATTATTATCTTACCATTCTGTATGTTAGAAGTCTGTTACTGGGCTAAAATGAAGGTGTTGGCAGAGCTATATTTCTTTCTGTCAGCTCTTGGGGAGAATGTAGTTCCTTGCCTTTTCCAGCTTCTAGGAGGCTGCCCACATTCCTTAGCTCGTGGCCTCTTCTTCCGTCTTCAGAGCAACAACACTGTATCTCTGTGATCATTCTTCATGGCCCTGTCTCCCTCTGACCAAAGCTGAGAAGAGATACCTGATTTTAAAGACCGGTATGACTGAATTGGGGCTTCCCTGGTGGCTCAGTGTAAAGAAACCACCTGTCAATGCTGGAGATATGGGTTCTACCCCTGAGTCAGGAAGGTCCCCTGGAAAAGGAAATGGCAACCCATTCCAGTATTCTTCCCTAGAAAATCCAATGGACAGAGGAGCCTGATGGGCTACAGTCCATGGATTACAAAGAATCAGACATGGCTTAACAACTTAACAACAACAACGACTGAATTAGGCCCACCTGGATAATCTAGACTATCCCCCGGCCCCCCCCCACCACCATTTAAACATCTTTAATTTGATCACAAGTGCAAAGTCCCCTTTGCCATTATGGTAACCTCTTCACACATTGCCGGGATTCAGAAGTAGCTATCTTTGGGGTTTCATTAATATGCCTACCACACATGGGACATGCTTAATCCATTTATTAAAATAGATTAAATATTCTCCAAGGCTGCAAAATAACTTGAAGAGGCAACGTTTCTGAAAGGAGGGATAAGACTATGTATTTTTATAGCATCTAAATTATGAAAATAAAGGGTAGTGACTTGGGCTACAAAACTCTTTTGCCCATGCACATGCTTTCTCAGTTTATTTAAATAGTAACTAGCATTTATGGGATCTCTGTCACATGTCAGGCATTATTTTAGGATATTTTTTCATATACACTATCATATTTATTATAGCAACTGTGACATACATCAAATTATCTCCTTAAGAAGGATGACAGAACAAGCTCAAATAAGTGAAGTCACATTCCCAGGCTTCCACGGAGAGGAAATGGCACAGCTGGGACATTTCTAGGTGTTGAGGTCCATCCTCAAGCTTCAGTCCAGTCCAGTGGCAGAAATAATGCCTGTTTGAGTTAACCGGTCCATCTTTGAGGTGGGGCTTGGGTCTGTAGGACATATTTTCTCTCCAAAGACCAATGGATGTACTGGATTCTGAGTAACTTCCCAGAAGTACATTGTAGTCCTCGCTTGAGGATCAGAAAGGAGGCCTTCGTCCAAAGGCCAATGATCTTCACCGTGGATAGAGTACCGTAGTATTCATCAAATGACCCCCATCCCTGACGTGCACTGCTCCCCTGAGACATAATTGAAAGTGAAAGTCACTCAGTTGTGTCTGACTCTTTGCAAGCCCATGGACTGTAGCCTGCCAGGCAACCTCTGTCTATGGGATTCTCCAGGCAAGAATGCTGGAGTGGGTTGCCGTTCCCTTTTCCAGGGGATCTTCCCAACCCAGGGATCGAACCTGGGTCTCCCACGTTGCAGGCAGATTCTTTACTGCCTGAGCCACCAGAAAAGCCCAAGATATAATTGGGTCCCCTCAGAATCCAATAGAGCCCTGTTTCCCAGAAGTACAACCATCCAAATCAGCATTCGGTCTCTATTCCAATATTTCTCTCTGAGCGGAAGCCAGACTTACTCGTGACTTGCTGCTTTTCTACAAGACCATATAAAACTTCACACTTATGATGAATGCCTTTGGACTGGGGTTTCATAAAACCATTTAGTGTATTAGAGTCTATTAACCAGCCTGAAATCATGACCCCCATTTAGCAGTTATATAGACTGTGGCAGCATTTAATCCATACTGGTTGATTGGTATAACATTTATGATCTGAACCAGATCCCTTAATGCCTGAACTCATAACCGTTGGCTTGAAATATGAGCAGCTGGAAAGCACAACCGGCAGAGCCCCATGTGATGCTGGGAGGAGAGAGTGTGTGCAGATGCGTTTCCTGAAGAACAGAGCGATTTGAATGCAAGAGGCACACAGTGAATGGGAAGCTCAGCCACACCTGTTCTAAAGGAGACACTTGGTCGCCAATGTTCATCACTCCTTCTTCCTTCCTAATGGAATCCAGATTTTGTTCAGTCTCGGCAGACTCCGGGTGACTCAAGAGAAGCTGACTTCACCGATTGGCTGAAGAGCCCAGGCTGAAGCATGGAGAGCTAGGATTTCTCCCAGTGACTGACTGGTTCCAGGGACGGGCTCAGGACCTATGTTGGCTCAATCAGGAGGAAGGTCAGGGTTAATATTCTATAATTAAGGGAGATTTCCCTTTCTCTCCATGGACCCTATATTAGAAAAAGACTATTGTTCCAGCATTGACAGAAGTCATACTGTGTGCGTACCAACACCCACCTGGGAAGAATGTGGTTACATGTGTGTCACGAGGGCTTCCCAGGTGGCACTAGTGGTAAAGAATCTGCCTGCCCATGCAGGAGGCTTAAAAGATACAGTTTCAATCTTAGATGAGGAAGATCCCCTGGTGTAGGATATGGCCTCATTCTATTCTTCTCCGAGAATCCCATGGACAGAGAAGCCTGGTGGGCTATGGACCATAATATCACAAGGAGTCAAACACAACTGGAGGGACTTAGCAGGCACATGTGTTATAAAAGGTCGTATATTTTACCATAATTGCAAGCTAAAAAATTAGACTGCTACAGTTTCCTGGATGCTGGAAGAAGACACAAGTCTCCTGGCTCAGATACAAGGACTTTATACTCATGGCACAACAAATAGCTTGAACGTCAGCATATTTAGGTCCGGTCCCTGAGCCACATTCCTTCAGGCTGATGCAAAAAGGGCCACAGGATATGTGTGCACACGGGGAATTCTGAGTTTAGGGTCTCTACATCTTCTGTGATGGACAGTTCACACACCTGCCCTCATTTCCAGAGGGAAAACACTATCTCTGCCTCCCAGAGATATTTGCTATAACAAACATCCTTGTAAAGGTAATCCAGAATAGAGTTAGTGCTTCTGCTTGCAACATGTGCAGAAATGTGGAAGGCCCATGCTGGATTAACTCGCAACTAAAAGCTGGCACAGAAAAGAGGTGTTGCCAAGAAAACCTCTGAAGAAGGGAGCTGGAACCCTAATTGTGCTCTGATTATAGCTCACTACACCTCTTGATTTTCTGTTCAGTGAGATAATTTCCTTTTTGTTTAAGGTAGTTTGGAAAAAGCTTTCTTTGACTCACAGCTTTAGTGACTGGTAGAACAATCGTCTGAATTCTTTTGGGATTCCAAGGATTCTTAACTCTTTAAAGAGTATGGATCTCAGCCGCTAAGTAAGACATTTAAGAGTTGCATTTGTCTTTGAGAGGGGGCTTCACTGGTGGTGCAGTGATAAAGAACCCTCCTGTCAACATAGGAGACGAGGCTCAATCCCTGGGTTGGGGCAACTCTCTCTAGTATTCTTGCTTGGGAAATCTCATGGACAGAAGATCCTGGCAGGCTACAGTCCCTGGGGTCGCAAAGAGTCGGACGTGATTTAGCGACTAAACAACAGCTATCTTTGACAAGGAAAATTGTCTCTGATATCTACTTGGATTATTTGAAGTCTCAATCAACAATATTGTGATTACATTCAAAGGGTACATAATTTAGAAAGGGAAAGATGAAGGCACCGTAATTCCTGAACTTACAGTGACCAAATCATATAGGCTGTTATACAGAGGCTAAGGTGTCAGAATGTCTCTAAAAATGACACTCAGCATTAGACACTGATTCTTTGCACTGCTCATGACCATCAGTCCATCAAACAGCTAATGAAGCCATGTATATCAAGACTGCTGCCTGAGGTACTATTTCTCCCTATCTAAATATGAGGCCATATGTTTAAGAATATTAAACCGTGATGGTATCACCAAAACAAGATTTGTGATGTTTAACAGAGCAGGAAGGTCCTCCTGGTACCTTTGGAGGATGGCTATCTCAGAACTGGCCTATTACAGTGGAAAACAGAAACCTTTGCATGGTATGTTGCCTCACATTCTAGAAGACTCTCAATTTGCACCCACAGCCATGAAAATAGGCTAATATAGCTTGAAAAGAAAAAGCCAGTGAGCTTACAACTGAAATGTGTGCCCCATTACTGAAACATACTACTTATAAAGCTTTATAAATGATTATTTTTATTATTTTGATATTTTTTCTTCTCATCAATACAATCAGAAATGATTTCATTGGTGGTGGTGGTGATGGCACGTGTGTGTCATAAAGGCCCTAATTTATTAAGGGTAAACAATAAAAATATGTTACAACAGAAGCAGAAGATATTAAGAAGAGGTGGCAAGAATACACGGAAGAACTGTACAAAAAAGGCTTCATGACCCAGATAATCATGATGATGTGATGACTAATCTAGAGCCAGACATCTTGGAATGTGAAGTCAAGTAGGCCTTAGAAAGCATCACTATGAACAAAGGTAGTGGAGGTGATGGAATTCCAGTTGAGCTATTTCAAATCCTGAAAGATGATGCTGTGAAAGCGCTGCACTCAATATGCCAGCAAATCTGGAAAACTCAGCAGTGGCCACAGGACAGGAAAAGGTCCGTTTTCATTCCAATTCCAAAGAAAGGCAATGCTAAAGAATGCTCAAACTACCGCACAATTGCACTCATCTCACATGCTAGTAAAGTAATGCTCAAAATTCTCCAAGCCAGACTTCAGCAATACGTGAACCGTGAACTCCCTGATGTTCAAGCTGGTTTTAGAAAAGGCAGAGGAACCAGAGATCAAATTGCCAACATCCGCTGGATCATGGAAAAAGCAAGAGAGTTCCAGAAAAACATCTATTTCTGCTTTATTGACTATGCCAAAGCCTTTGACTGTGTGGATCACAGTAAAGTGTGGAAAATTCTGAAAGAGATGGGAATACCAGACCACCTGACCTGCCTCTTGAGAAATCTGTATGCAGGTCAGGAAGCAACAGTTAGAACTGGACATGGAACAACAGACTGGTTCCAAATAGGAAAAGGAGTACGTCAAGGCTGTATATTGTCACCCTGCTTATTTAACTTATATGCAGAGTACATCATGAGAAACGCTGGACTGGAAGAAACACAAGCTGGAATCAAGATTGCTGGGAGAAATATCAATAACCTCAGATATGCAGATGACACCACCCTTATGGCAGAAAGTGAAGAGGAGCTAAAAAGCCTCTTGTTGAAAGTGAAAGAGGAGAGTGAAAAAGTTGGCTTAAAGCTCAACATTCAGAAAACGAAGATCATGGCATCTGGCCCCATCACTTCATGGGAAATAGATGGGGAAACAGTAGAAACAGTGTCAGACTTTGTTTTTTTGGGCTCCAAAATCACTGCAGATGGTGACTGCAGCCATGAAATTAAAAGGCGCTTACTCCTTGGAAGAAAAGTTATGACCAACCTAGATAGTATATTCAAAAGCAGAGACATTACTTTGCCGACTAAGGTCCGTCTAGTCAAGGCTATGGTTTTTCCTGTGGTCATGTATGGATGTGAGAGTTGGACTGTGAAGAAGGCTGAGCGCCGAAGAATTGATGCTTTTGAACTGTGGTGTTGGAGAAGACTCTTGAGAGTCCCTTGGACTGCAAGGAGATCCAACCAGTCCATTCTGAAGGAGATCAGCCCTGGGATTTCTTTGGAAGGAATGATGCTAAAACTGAAGCTCCAGTACTTTGGCCACCTCATGCGAAGAGTTGACTCATTGGAAAAGACTCTGATGCTGGGAGGGATTGGGGGCAGGAGGAGAAGGGGACGACCGAGGATGAGATGGCTGGATGGCATCACGGACTCAATGGATATGAGTCTGAGTGAACTCTGGGAGTTGGTGATGGACAGGGAGGCCTGGCATGCTGCGATTCATGGGGTCGCAAAGAGTTGGACACGACTGACCGACTGAACTGAACTGAACAATAATTATATGCTGCTGCTGCTGTGTCTGAATCTGTGCCACCCCATAGACAGCAGCCCACCAGGCCCCCCCGTCCCTGGGATTCTCCCGGCAAGAACACTAGAGTGGATTGCCATTTCCTTCTCCAGAGCATGAAAGTGAAAAGTGAAAGGGAAGTAGCCCAGTCGTGTCCAACCCTCAGTGACCCCTTGGACTGCAGCCTTCCAGGCTCCTCCATCCATGGGATTTTCCAGGCAAGAGTACTGAAGTGGGGTGCCATTGCCTTCTCTGAATTATATGCTATATTCTAAAATAATTGCATTTATTATACATAATTATAACAAATATGTTATAATTATGTATAATAAATGCAATTATTTTAGAATTTATACATTTTTAATTATAGTTGGAGCCTCAGAAATCAGAAGGCAACTAGCCTCTCTTGGAGAGGCCCCGCTTGTAATGACTATGTAAAAGCACTTTGTAAAATATAAAAATTCCTACACGTGTTCCCTATTATATAGCTCATCTGTTATTCAGGCTGCTGGAAGGGCATGGGACCAATACTCCTTGGCCGGCCTGCAGGGTCTCTGGAGAACAAGGTCAGCTCATGGTATGAGAAACGCTCACTTGGGCTCATCTGTGGCCCTGAACCTCTGAGGATATTTCAGGGGTTCATCACTCCTCTCCTAGCCCCAGGGACCCTGTTTCACTGAAGATTCCAAGTCCAAGCACTTTGCTGGGGGAGGCAGTCCATTGCTCAGAAGTGGGCACGCATTCTTCAAAAAGTGCAGGGTGGGTCGGGGCTCCTTGCTCTCTTCTCTCTGCTCTTCATGCCCGTAATTCTTCCCATTGCATCAACAGTGCAAAGCTGCTAGGGGGGAGGTTCAGGGCGAATGTCTTTTCCCAGTAAGTGGGAAACACTGGGATAAAAGCTCTGTTTAAGTAAGGGTAGTCTTCTTACATGCTGCTCATCATGCAATTTTTTAAATCAGCTATTTAAAATCGACGTGGCAAAATCAGACCACTCTGACTTTGTGGGTGATGCTGCTGTCGCTATCAGAACTGAGATGCGCCTCAGAGAATCTGTCTCTCCTTTTCTCTTCTAACCTAAAACCCCCTTCTTTCTGCCAAGCCTTCTCAGAGAGGACATTTTTCTCTGGCATTATTAGTTAAGTTTAGTCACTCAGTCGTGTCCGACTCTTTGCGACCCCATGAATCGCAGCATGCCAGGGCCTCCCTGTCCATCACCAACTCCCGGAGTTCACCCAGACCCACGTCCATTGAGTCCGTGATGCCATCCAGCCATCTCATCCTCGGTCGTCCCTTTCTCCTCCTGTCCCCAACCCCTCCCAGCATCAGGGTCTTTTCCAATGAGTCAACTCTTGCATAAGGTGCCCAAAGTACTGGAGCTTCAGTTTTAGCATCATTCCTTCCAAAGAAATCCCAGGGTTGATCTCCTTCAGAATGGACTGGTTGGATCTCCTTGCAGTCCAAGGGACTCTCAAGAGTCTTCTCCAACACCACAGTTCAAAAGCATCAATTCTTCTGCGCTCAGCCTTCTTCACAGTCCAACTCTCACATCCATACATGACCACAGGAAAAACCATAGCCTTGACTAGACGGACCTTAGTCGGCAAAGTAATGTCTCTGCTTTTGAATATACTATCTAGGTTGGTCATAACTTTTCTTCCAAGGAGTAAGCGCCTTTTAATTTCATGGCTGCAGTCACCATCTGCAGTGATTTTGGAGCCCCCCAAAATAAAGTCTGACACTGTTTCTACTGTTTCCCCATCTATTTCCCATGAAGTGATGGGGCCAGATGCCATGATCTTCATTTTCTGAATGTTGAGCTTTAAGCCAACCTTTTCACTCTCCTCTTTCACTTTCAACAAGAGGCTTTTTAGCTCCTCTTCACCTTCTGCCATAAGGGTGGTGTCATCTGCATATCTGAGGTTATTGATATTTCTCCCAGCAATCTTGATCCCAGCTTGTGTTTCTTCCAGTCCAGCGTTTCTCATGATGTACTCTCTGGCATTATATAAACTTCTAAATTCGTAGGTGAATGTGAAAGGCTGATAGGACCTAACTCTACAGCAGTGTTGCTTAGTGGAGGTGCCATCACAGTGGTAGAATTACTTCATTTAGGAAAAAAATGCTTTATTTTGTGAAGCTCCTTTGTCATCTAAGAAGGGAGAGGGGGAAAAAAGGAAGCATAAATTTAAATAGCAGCCAGGGGTTTGCAAGATATTTTCAATTGGATTTGAATAGGGAAAAAAGTATTTTATTATTGTCGTTTCTTTTAATTGGAGTATATTTGCTATACAGTATTGTGTTAGTTTCTGCTGTGCAATGGTGAGAATCTGCTTTATGTATACATACACATCCCTCTTGGACCGCCCTCCCTCCCCCACCCCATCCCTCTGGGTTATCACAGCTCGGAGCTGGACTCCCTATGCTATACAGCAGGTTCCTACTGTTTTATACATAGCAGTGTGTATATGTCAACCCTAATCTCCCAATCAGAAGAAAAGTAACCATTTTAAATGGTTACTAGGTAGGGCTTCATGTTACTAAGAACTGTAAGGATGTGGTTATGGGGAAGATTTGGTCCGGGAGAAATGTGGTACTGAGCTGAAATTTATGGGACAGGCAGTTAGCATGATTAAGATGGAGAGCGGAAAGAAGAATGGCTTAAGGACTTCATTAATACCTGGTTTCATTCACACTTGGCTGTGTAAACTCAGGCCAGACACATAACCTCTCTGAACTGTAGTGATCTCATCTAGATCACAATGCTCTCTTATAGGATTTTGTTGTTCAGTCACTCAGTCGTGTCTGACTCTTTGTGACCCCATAGACTGCAGCATGCCAGGCTTCCCTGTCCTTCACCATCTCCCAGAACTTGCTCAAACTCATGTCCATTGAGTCAGTGATGCCATCCAACCATCTTTTCCTCTGTTGTCCCATTCTCCTCTTGTTTTCAATCTTTCCCAGCACCAAGGTCTTTCTAATGAGTCAGCTCTTTGCATGATGTATTATATCTAATAATATAGGATTATTAGAAGAGAAATAAATAAAATAAATGTACATTACCTTAGAAAGAGATATCAACCATTCAAACATTAGCTCTCATTTGCTCTTTATCATGCATGGGAGAATCACAGAGGGGAGGTCTCTCTTCCCAGGTGGTATACCCTGTAAGCGGGCTGCCTGCTGAAAGACAAGTCAGCCAGTGCCTGCAAGGAGGCCTCTGAAAATGGTTCTACTCGCTGTAGATACTGAAGGGTGACATTGCTAAGGTTCCTCGTCCTTCCTGAGAGGGAAATTTGCACGGCTGGGTGCTTACCCAGTGAAAAATCCAACTTGTGGATACAAACATGAGCTTGGGGTGAATTGGTGCCTTTAAGACCTAAACTTTCTTTTTAATTCCTGCTAACAGATGTCCTTGTATCTCTTAAAAAGCAATGGAGTGGCAAGGGAAGACCTGTGGTTTTGGAGAACTGGCAGCTCCGAACTGTGTCCCCAGAGAGTTTTTATGCCAGCATTGAAAAAGGAATAACCTTGGAATGGCTGCCTACCACCTCTGTGCTGGCCCTGGGAAGGTGAAGATAGACCAGTGATTAAAATTTGATCTGTATTCACCAGCCAAGGCTAAGGGTGAGCCCAGTGAAGTCAAAACCATTAAGACTGCCACTTCCCCTCTTATTGAGTTCCAACTGAGGATTTAGAAGAAAGTACTTAAACAAAATTGTATTTTAGGAAATTGGTATTTACCTTAAAGCAGTTATAAGGTTGTCACTGAAATTATAGTATATAGGGGATCAAAGACAAAACTGTAAGAATGCTTTAAAAAGAATAGTAGAACATTTCCATGATATTATTATTAAAATAAAACATGCATATGACATTTTATAGGTTGTAAAATTCCTTCACATATTATTTCACTTATACACAGCATCTCCCTGCAAATGAAGGAAGTTTTGTCATTTGAAGGGATATGGAGACTCAGAGATTATATTGTATGGCAGATCAATTGTATGACCAGCAGATGGTGAAGGAGAAATTTACAGACAGGTCTTAAAAGTCTGTAACCTTCAAGTTTAAACCCCTTCTTCTCACCATATTATAAATGAAAATTTCACAGGAGAGCAAGGCCTAGAATATGCATATGCTTCCTGGAGACATTTTCAGGTATTTTAACTTTAGAACCATTTATATGGTGCCAGGAAGTTTTTAAAAAATGATCAATGAATGCAAAAATTCAAAAAGAGGCTTTCTTAGAGCCAGTATTATGAGAAAGCCTAAACCTGTTAGGAAATGGGTTATGATATGGAATGTGGATATTAAAATGCCATAAACCTTATTAAAACTCTAAATATGTAACTAGAATTTTTACAGAGTTCATAAAAATTAATATCGGATATAGCATCTTTTGTAAATCCTTGTGGTTCATGTGTCAATTACCTGGTTACTTAGTAACCAAGTAATCCAGTAACCAAGGAGTCAAGCCATAGATTAAATAGTCCCCAACCAGGCAATAAAAAGGTCCCTAAGTACAAATTTGCAGAATTATGGTTTATTGTGTTAATAATCTCCCATGTCTGTGGCTAGCCTTCCAAGGATGGCGCTGGCGAGTGTGTGCTAGCCTATGGCCCAGCCATGGCTCTTGATATTTTGTTATAGTACCTGCTTTTGAAAGAGGAAATTAAACCACAGAGCACACTGTGGCTTAAACTCACTGAAGGAAATGAGAGAGGCTGAGTACACATCAAGCTGGTTCGGGGATTCTGGGGAAATCCAGACTCGGGGCGTGAATGCACATAAGCGCTGGTGATTTAATGTTTCTCTGGGAGAGTTTTAGGACCGGATTCACAGTTTATTCTTGAAGGTGTCCTTCGCATAACTGACAACACTCTGCAACAATTTAAAATTTGTGCCAGACACTTTGCTAGGCATGGGCAAGACATACCTAGCCCATGCCCTCACAGAGCTCACCCTATGGGAAGAAGAGACACTAATCAAACAATTGCTTGTGCATGTGTGTGTGCAAGTCACTTCAGTCATGCCTGACTCTTTGAGACTCCAGCCTGCCAGGCTCCTCTGTCCATGGTATTCTCCAGGCAAGAATCCTAGAGTGTATAGCTGCGCCCTTCTCCAGGGGATCTTTCCAACCCAGGGACTGAATCCAGGTCTCCTGAGGCTCCTGCTCCTGAGACAAGTTCTTTATCTCTGAGCCACTGGGGAGGCACCAAATAATTGCTTAAGTAAATACATGCCAATATATATATGATTGTGACCACAGCTCTGCTGTAGAAGTAGAGGAAGCTCTTGTCGTAGAAGCAGGAATGTCCAACTCAGAGATCAAATCTCATGCACAACTGTTGAGGGCAGTGAGATTTCCCCCAATAAAAGATATGACATGTGAACAGAGCTGGAAATATGATCAAAGTGGAGGAGTTTACCAGGAAAATGAAGGTTGGGAAAGGAAACAAGCTGAGAAGAGCTTTTCAAGAAGAGAAAGAGGCATGTGCAAAGGCCCTGGAGCAGGGGTAGGGGGAGACTGGTATTTTCAAGCAACAGAAAGAAAGCTAAAGGGCCATCAAGGCTAGTAGGAATGCAGAGGAATCCTGTGCTTCAAACCAATGTGTGGATTTTTCAAGACACAGAAGAAACTGAGAAAATGGAGTGCTACTGACTGTGGGAAGGTTGACTTCCCACATAGAAAAAAAAAAATTATTCTTTTCTTCATATTCTTTTAAAAAATTTTATTGGAATATAGTTGATTTACAATGTGTTAGTTTCAGGTTTAGAGCAAAGTGAATTAGTTATACATAAACAAATATCCACTCTTTTTTAGATTCTTTTCCCGTATAAGTCATTACAGAGTACTGCGCAGAGTTTCCTGCACCATACATTAGGTCCTTATGAGTTACCTGTTTTGTATAAAGTGTGTTTGTCAATCCCAATCTCCCATTTTATCCTTGCTCCCCTCCTCATCCCCTGGTATGTCTGAGCTTGCTTTCTACATCTGTAACTCTATTTCTGTTTATAGATAAATTCACTTGTACTTTTTTTTAGAATCCACATAGAAGCAATATCATATGATACTTGCCTTCCTCTGAAACAAACTTCATTCTTTTTTGTTTGATTTTTACCATCCTAAGTTCCATTATCTTGGTTCTAGGTTCAGTCTTTACAATTCCATCCTGCCCAGCTTCAGGGTTCCCCAAATCTCTCTCTGAATTGAGAGTGACATGGGGTGTGTGTGACCAAACTATCAAAGTGTCCATAGAAATAAGCACTAACTAATCTTAGACATTGTGTTGGCTGACAAGACAAAATACCCTCTAAACAAAAGCAGATTTCCTTTCCTGTCAGAATTTGTACCGACCCTGGATGGGTGGCTTTATCTTGGTTTGAAGTCTGGGATGGTTTCATTTAGTTAAATAGTGACTCCTGTACACAACCTGAGGTTGGGTTCCGCTGCTTTGAATTGCAGAAGCGTAGGTTTGACAGCAAGACTGTGCCATAGACCTCATGGTGGATACAGAAAAAGGGAGGCCACAGTCTTAGTACTGAAAATGCCGACGTCGAGGTCTCAGTGACAGACTGACATCTGAGTAGACAGAGTGAAAAAAGAGGCTGGTCAAATGCTAAGTTCACCCCTGGAGTAACCAAGGAATTTCAAAAAAATTTCCCCACAATCCATTTTTAAGTTCACATAGTAGAGTTTGGCTATTCTGTGGATAGCTTACTTTTGCAATGGTATAATCCCTGGACTAGTGATTTCAGTGGGCTTTCCTGGTGGCTCAGATGGTAAAGAACCTGCCTGCAATGTGGGAGACCTGAGAACCATCCCTGGATTGGGAGGATTCCTTGGAGAAGGGCATGGCAACCCACTCCAGTATTCTTGCCTGGAGAATCCCCATGGACAGAGGAATCTGTTGGTCTGCAGTCTATGGGGTCACAAAGTCAGACACGACTGAGCCGCTAAGTGCGGTACAGCACAGTGATTCTAGTGACTAGAATGAAATACCTTCCAAAAAACAGCTTCTTGTTGTCCCATAATTTGTCATGAATTCTGTTTCACAGCTGCTTACAAGAGTTAGGAAGTTGTAGCAACTGTCTTCTGTCTTGAGGCATGTAGCTAAATTCACGTCGTAGATGGAACTCCTACTGTGTGCTCAGTACTGTGGGCAGTCTAGGGGTAAATCACAAGCCCTGGTCTTCCCGGTGATGACAGCTGTTAGAGAGGCTTTCTATGTAACCCCAACATAAGGCAGGCATGACAAGAGAATTTCAAACCAAGCGGAGGCAGAATCCAGGGGAGGAAATGAGCCATCCTCACCGGGTAAACTGAGGATGGGTTTCGTGGTGGAGTGCACTTGGACTAGAGCTTGGAAGAGGCGCTAGAAAATGGGAAAGGAAGGCATCCCGAAAGGTGAAGATAGAATAAGCAAATACAGAGGAAAAAGCGACAGCCATGAACCATCTGGGGAGAATGGATGTGCTTTGGTAGGAGAGACAGCTGTGTGAAGAGTGTCAGCTTTATTGCTCCTTCTCCATCACTTGCCATTTTGGCTCCCTTTCTTAGAGCAAAGAGCAATAACACACACACACACATACACACGCACACATTTTATTTCAGCTCTGAGAAGACTCGCTGATCACTAAGTAGAATGGTAAAATGTTAGAACCAAAAAACTTGGTGTTAGTTTTACCCTTGCTATGAAGGAGCTGGTGAGCTTTGGAAAGACATATTTACCTCTAAACAGGGAAACTGAACATATGGATCAGATCTCTTCCAGCTCCGAGCATTCTGATTCTTAAGAGATGGAGACAATGATAGAACAGTGTTTGTTCTCCAGTGAAATGAGGATAAGAGAAAGTAATTATCTTGGATGTTGTTGTTGCTTAGTCATTAAGTGGTGTCTGACTCTTTGGTGACCCCATGGACTGTAGCCCTCCAGGCTCCTCTGTCCATGGGATTTCCCAGGCAAAAATACCGGACAGGCTTGCTATGTCTTTCTCTAGGCGATCTTCTCAACCCAGGGATCAAACCCATGTTTACCATTGAGCCACCAGGGAAGCCAATTCTCCTGGATCTGCCTAGAAAACATGAAAGAAACAAGTACAAGAAAGGTTAATTAATCAAAGAGAGATTTAGGCTGGGGCCAGATTATATCCTAACCGAAGGCATGACCATTTCTTGAGGCACTGCAGTATAACTGAAGAAGTTTTTAGACACACTTGCTTCTGATTCTGTCTCTGACATTTAGTAGCTGAATATTTCTGAGGTGATTTAACTCTGCTGAGATGCAATTTCTTCATCCATTAGATGGGAATGCTTATCATACCCACTGTTTTCAACTGATAAGTATTAAGCATCTTCAAGTCACCAGGGTTGGGCATAAAATAGGCATCGGAGGTAACATATTCTTATAGATAATTGTTTAGTAATACAGATATGGTCTCTGATCTCACAGAGCCTACAGTCTCATGGCCTTTAAAGTTATGTGTACTTGCAGGTTATTTGAGCATTGAGACAGAGAAGTATTGCAATAGGGAACTTACGAGAAGTTGTAGAAAAATAGGAAGGACCTACCGCAGCCTGAGGTCAAGAAGACTTCCCCAGGAGAGTGAGCCCTGAAGAACAGGGCATTGAAGGAAATGACTGGAATGCAGAAAACATTTCCAGTAGGAGAAACAGACTTATTTAAGGGGGAAAAAAATGTAGATTCCGTGTGTCAAGTGCCTAGCAGAGTGCCTGATAGATTAAAAGACTCCATGAGCAATAGCTATCAAGGATGCTATTACTTTCCTGGTTTAGGGGGCAATGAATCTCACCTTGATGACAGCCTTTTAGAACCAGCTTGTACCTGTGACACAGGTCAGCTTACTCTGCTTGTCTGTGGTGCTAAGAAAAGGAGGAAGACCCCCTATATCTGTGTTGGTGGCATAGAACCAAGCAGAAGTTCGTCCGAATCTGACAGAAGTGAATGGGTAAGGGTCTGCCCCCCTACTCTGCAGAAACGGGGGTGATCCCAGGTCTCTGTTGTCACAGAGCTCACAATGTTGGGAAAAAGCTCTCCGTTTAACTGGAATACATAAAAATTCAAATCCTGGCCTCGTAAATTGAGTAAACAGTTTAATGACTTGCTTTAACTAGAAAGTAATCAAATATAAATGCAGGTATGCTACTCATTTGCATCTCTTTCCATGTGGGTGAATAAAAATAAAAATGCCCTAGGCGTGATATTGGCTAGATGAACTTGTCTTGGGGATTTTTGTTATGAAATACAAAGCCGCGGTGATTTTCCATTCTGTTCTCGTCAGCGTTCATTTCCAGCAAGGCCCTCCATGGATTTTGCTGTCCTAGGACCTGCCACTAACTAGAACCTTGTGGGGGTGATTTAACTTTTGTCAGCCTGTTTCCTCAACTGTTAAAAGAGAATACTAATATCTACCTAGTACCTTATGATTATTCAGTTGTACAATCACATGACCAGTTAGTACAGTACCTGGCATACAGAAAAAGCTAAATATGTGTTTGTTCCTCATCCCTCACTAGGGGTTACTTCCTGTTTCCATCTTCTTCTAGAAGCATGAATTGGTTCAGTTCACCTTGATTATGGTCTGAAGTGACATACACACATATGTTTAAGAATTTGTATATTAGTACATATACACACTAATCTAAGGATATGAGTATCAGCATGCATATTAATACATATATTCATCTCAGGATGGGCTTCGCTGGTGGCTCAGATAGTAAAGAATATACCTGCAATGTAGGGTTTCCCAGTCCTCGGCTTGGGAAAATCCCCTGGAGGAGGGCATGGCAACCCACTCCAGTATTCTTGCTGGAGACGTCCACAGACAGAGGAGCCTAGTGGGTTACAGTCCATAGAATTGCAAAGAGTCAGACACTACTGAGCAACTTTCATTTCACTTCATCTCAGGATATGCATATCAATATCTGATGAGTACATATACATATTCTTAGATGCAAACTTGGGTATTGTGCATAGATCAAGGCTTCTATTTCTCAAACATAAATAGAAAAGTGTGGCCTGGGTGGTCTCCAAGGCTTCCATTTGTTCTGAAATTGCTGGTTCAAATATCAGATACCCTGATCTAGTCTTATAAACAGTACTCTAAGAAGCAGAAAATCATCTTTTGCTTAGAAGTCATCTTGAAGGCAAAGGCATTTAAGAAACCACTTGTCTGAACCACACTGAGACCCATTTGTGCAGGACTGAATTTGGAAGTTGATAACATTCAGTATTCTGAACTTTGTCTTTCACTTGGGGGTTCTGCATGCTGTCAGCTCTCCGCTTTCCTGGCAGTTTTAAGATGACATTTCTTATTGCCACCATCTCCCAAAATCACAGTCTTCACAAAGGTCAATATTTATCGTCACTGGATATCCACCTACTTTCTTCTTTCAGCTGGATTTCTCACGTGAACTATTGCTATAGCCTCTTAACTGCTTTTTTTCTAATTCATTCGGTCTTCCTCTGCCTATACAGCTTGTTTTCTCTCCTGCTCAAAATTTGTCCACGCCTGCATACTTAGGAATAAATGAAGTGAAAGGTGTCCAAGACGTCTACACTAAAAGCTAAAATGTTGCTGAGAAGTAAAGACCTAACTAAACAGAGAAATAGATTATGTTCATAGGTAACTTCATAGATTGTTATTCATTGATGATTATTATTATAGATAGCCATCATAGATAGTTCATAGATTCTTACATCTATTACTAAGATAACAAGTCTCCATTGATCTATAAATTCAACACAACCTCAATCAAAATTCCAGTAGACTTTAAAAATAGAAATTGACAGACAAGCCAATTCTAAACTTTGTATGAAAATGCCAAGGACCTATGACAACTGAAGAAAATTTGGAAGACTTACTCTGTCTGATTTTAAGATTTAACCCAAACCCACTGTAATCAAGATAGTTTGATATTAACAAATATATGAACATAGAAATCAGTGAAACAAAGCAGAGACTTCAGAAATAGAACCACACATGACCAACCGATTTTCATCAATGAATACGTGAAAAGATGCTTGGCATCATTAAGTACTAGAGTGTTTCCAATTAAGACCACAGTAAGAAACCACTACACCCTGGTGGCTTAGATGGTAAAGAATCTGCCTGCAATGCAGGGGCCTGAGTTTGATCCCTGGGTCAGGAAGATCCCTTGGAGAAGGAAAATGCAACCCAATCCAGTATTCTTGCCTGGGAAATTCCATGGACAGAGGAGCCTGGTGGGTTACAGTCCATGGGTCACAAAGAGTCAGGCACTATTGAGCAAATAATATTTTCACTCTCACACACCCATGAAGGTATGTGTCTACACAAACACTTGCACATGAATATTCACAGAAATTTAATTATAATGGAAATTGAAATTAATCCAAGTGTCCAGGAGCAAGTTAATGGATACACAATAATGCCCTGTGATAAAAATAAACAAACTATTGATTCATGCAACAATATGGGTGACTCAAAAACTCTAATAGATGCAAATCCATCGACAGCGAGGGAAAACTAAGTGATTGCCAGGAGACAGGGGTGGAGGGAGAGACGGACTGGGAAGGAGCATGAGAAAAGTTGAGGGATAATGTAAATATTCATTATCTTAATCATGGTGTTTATTTTGTGTGTGTATTCATATGTTAACAATTAGCAAATTGTACACTTTAAATATGTCAGTATGTTGTACATCAATTTTATCTCAATAAAGTTGTAAAAAAAATATCTATCAATGCACTCTTGCTACCTTTGGATTAAAATCTAGCTTGCAAGCAGATAATCAAGGCAAAGTTGCCTGTGATTTCATCCCAATACACCTTTCCAGTCCTAATTCCCACTTATTAGTTTCATACACTCTAGCTCTGGCTAACATAGACATCTAGCTTTTGTCTACACACAGCTGCCCTTCTACTAGGCTTCATTTCTGCCTGAAATACATTTCTTCCTTTGTCTGCTTGTCCGTCCTGCTCCTATTTCACCTTTGTGGCCTGTGGCCAAGATTACTCATTACCTATCCCATATTCTTTCTCTATTCTTCCTTATCAACACAACTTCAATTTTGTTCAGTATATCCAGCTAAAAATGTGAAGCAAACTGAAACTCAAACAATGTGGGTAGAGATTTAATATGGTCCGCCAACTTCCAAATGCTTTATCATTTTTTGCCTCTGTGCCCTTGGGCTTGGCCAAATGACACAGTTTGGACCAAAGAAATATGACTTGGTGAAACGGGTGCTTTCCTGGTGTGGCTGCTGCCTTTTCTTGTTTCAATCTTCTCCCTGAATGAACTGTGACTGTGATGCCTGGATATACAGCAGCCCTCCAGCAACCATGAGCAAGAGAGCTGTTGGGTTGGCCAACAAGTTTGTTTGGGTTTTTCCATAACATCTTACAGGGAAACCCAAACAGGCCAAGGAAAGCAGAGAAGGGAGGACCGAGAAACTGGGTGACTGAGGTCCTATTGCATTGCAGTAGCCCCCCAGCCCCTCGTGCATGAGGCAAATAGCAGTCACCATCAGTTGGATTGCTATGATTATCATGCAAACATCTTGATACATGGCTCCGTTAATCCATATTGTCTATGACTCTCTCGTCCCACAGTCTTTTGTATCAGCAGCACCTGCCCTGCCCTGTCTCCTGATGCACCATCCACCCTGTCCTGTGCCGACTTAGGCTCGTTTTCCTTCCCCTGCTAGGCCGTGGCTTCCTGGGACCAGGGCACCCTGTGGCTCTTTGTGAGTGCTCTTGGTCCCTGCATAGGCTCCACTGGCTTCATACAGAAGAGCATCAAGGCTGTTCCAGGCGGGGGTAAGAATGTGGGCTGCAGTCAGCCTGCCAGCCTTAGCCTCTTATGAGTTTTATAGCCAATAACTCCGCTCCAGGCCTCAGTTGCATCATCTGTAGTATAGGTTTCCAGTCATTTCAGGACCAACGACCCGGCACTGACTTTAAGAACTCACCCTTGTACATGAGGCAGGGGTAATTGTTAAGCATTTTGTGCTCATCATCTTCCCAGTTATGATTTTATTTTCTCCCAAATTGTCTCACTAGCCACATCTCAAATGTTGAAACAGTACTGTTACCTTCCAGCTGCATAATTTTAGGAAAACAATATCATGTCATTGTGCCTCAGTTTATTTGTCTGTAAAATGGGAATAAAAATAATACTACACACACTTCTCCCTGGCTTCAAGTCTTAGTTGAAACTTCACTTCCATTCACTGAGCCCTACCCCCTTTCAGAGGCAGCGTTACTGTGACATAGTTTTATGCAGTTAGTCTGTGAGCTCCCTGTCAGCTGGACCATGCCTTTCGTGTCCCACACAGTGCCCAGAAACAGTCTGGTCCACAGGGGATGCTTGGTAAATATTTATCATTTCACTAAATGAACCTTGTTGAATAATCTGATTTGAAATGAGATAGGAAAACTAGAATCAAATACACCTGGTTCAGTTACCACTCAATTATTTATTCATTCAATCATTATTTATTGGGTGCCTACTGTATTCCAGGCACTGCTTAATCACTTGGTTTGTATTAGAAACTGTGATTCCTAATTCACCCTGGCCTTAACCCTGCACCTACCGTAAGGAAGTAAACCTGTGATTTTTCCAGAGCTGGGCAGGTAACAGCAATGATTCAGTTTTATAGCATTATGAAGAAGCCATTTCAACTGACTTCGGCCCAAATTTGCTTACACATGTTCCCCACTCCACCAAATGTGTAAAGCATGTTCTCTGAGCTTTTCTATGTGATCCAACCCTATATATTATATTACACTTATAAAATACCACGAAGCCCTTATGAATTAAAAGATAATTAGTGGTTCAACACGCACAAGACATTAGGCTGAAAGTGTCAAAAATGTCATGAAAGACCATAAATCATGGTCTGCTTGCATTGATCCCTCATAGAGTTAGTTTTTAAATCATCTCTTTAACACCTTGTAAATGTACAAACAACGACGGACCCAAGGGAAACTTTAATATGTTTTTCATACATATTTTAATTTCATCTCAAAGTGCTAGCTGCATAAAAATTAAGTCAGACTCACAAAAACTCATTGATTTCCTCGGGATAAAACCCATCTGTCCAAACTAATTTAGAGCCTTTTTTGAAGCCGTAAAGTTGGTCGTGCAACACTGAGGTCATTATGGGCATCCTGGGCTGGAGGAACTCTTGTGTAATTTTAAGAAGGCAATTTGTTATATTTACTGTATTTAAATACGGTGCTACTTTTCAGGAACAAAAGCCTCACTGTGTCACTGTATTGAAAGTAAACCAGAAGCTGTGAAAAGCAAGATCTGTTCTTTTCCTTGTGATTAATGCACCTTTCTGCCAAAATTGAGACTTCTCAACTGAGCTCATTTAATACAAAGTAAACGAATTCTGCTCTTTGGATTTGATCCTCTGGCTAAACCCTATAGATAAGGCTGTAACAGTGAATAGCTTTTCATTCTAAACAAAGGATGTTTTGATAGGAAGGTCAACGTGAAGGTCCTTTATATTGTGATAACAGGAAAGGGAAATGACATATTAATGGCAACCTATGCCATGGTGGTCTGGGCTGGGGGGACACACAGGATTAAAGATTACTCGGAAGTCAGAGAGGAGGTGATGGGAACAAACAGGCGCTAGAAGCCCCAGACTTCTTCTTTTGGAAACTTCCTGATTCTTAGGACATTTTCTTTTCTTACACCCCAAGGACAGCGGAGTGAAGAGGATCACAGCATGACTTCCAGGAACCTGGAGAGTTGTGCTTGCATTTTTCTGCAACCTGCCCTTTAGCACTACACCAGGTAGAATGTCACCTCTGAGACCAACGGTGGTAGCGGGTTTTTGTGATGATGGAAGCTAAGCGTGCACTAAAGCACGTGGATATGATAAATAAACTGAAGAGTTGGGGAAGCATATGACGGAGAGCTCGTTGCAAGCTCAGAGCCCTTTCCTCTGTCCCACTGAGGCTTCTAGGCCAGGTTGGAAGCCCTCTGCCAACTGCCCAGTCCCTGCCCAACAGGCCAGGCAGCCAGGTTAAGGCACCCCTTTATTTTTCATTTCTTATTACTTTCTCTTGTTTTTTATTTTTTATTTTTTTCTTTTCCTTTCCTAGGAAGGTTTCATAATAATCCAACTTGAGAGCTGGAAGCTTCCTGTACCTCATGGGGAAACACTGGTTTTATTTTAGTGAGAGCATCTCTATTCCCCTAAAAAGCCCTTGCTGATAAGGGGAAAGAGCAGGATTGAAAAGGATGACGTGAGTTCTTGGACAACTTGGATGGTTTGCTTAACTCACTTTTTCCATTCATTGCTTCTACAAATATTAAGCAGCCATAGGTTCTAAGTGCTAAGCCAGGTGTGAGAGATACAGATATGACTGTCAGTCATCCCTGCTCATAGTCACGTAAATAGAGAAATCAGGTTGCATTTCGGCTGAGGGCAAAGCTTTCAGCATCCCTGCCAGGGTGGATGGCTTCCAGCCACAACATTTCCCCGTCAGAACACTGGCCAACTGACCCACACTGACAAGGGAGGAGTTCTTTTGCACTTTTCATTCCAAGATTTGTGCCGAATGTTTTCTCTGTCTTATAAAAGAAGGAGAAGAAGGAAAAGGAGGAACCAGAGTAGGTTAAGTATTTCCAACAATTGACTTGAAAAAAAGAAAATCAGAATTCAGTGTTTCCTAGAGAAACTGGCTGGTTCCACAGCGCCCCCTTCTGGCAGGTTCCCCTGGAGTAATAACCAATAAAATGAAAGGCAGGAGCTACCGTTTACTGGATTTACATCCCTACTGTATTCATGTCATTGAATCTTCTCTTTGTCTTCTGCTTCCTATTCTTCTTCAGGGAAGCGTCGGTATTATCTCCATTTTACAGGTGAGGTTCAGTGACTTAAACAAGGTCATACATCCCATAATCACCAGGAGCTGGAAAACATACCCAGCCATCTGCTTCTCAGGCATGCTCAGCTGCTCAGCTTTTCTCCTTCTTTAGCTCATTAGTCAGTTACCATGTATGCACTCCCTGTCATCACCGTGTAGAAACTGGGGATTAAGACTTCCCCTTCTGCAGCATCTTCAGTGCTTTCAGAGACGATAGGAGGCTAACAGAAACAGGAAGAATCACTAGCTGAGGAAGCTAGTTCAGTCAAGGACTCATTGACACAAAGCATGAAGCAATATAAACCAAAAGGAACTCCTGAAACTCGAGGGAGTTTGGTATAGATGGATGAACAGAAAGGTTTTATTTATCCCAAATATTCTGCTTGTCAGTGATGCTCACATTATTTCACTTTCCACATACAGGAACACCAGCATTTGGGTGCTCTGAATTCTAAACATGGCTCCCATCCTTTGCTGGGTCCCTACGGAAAAATATTACACAGAGTTAAAAAAGAGAATTGTGTTGGCTCTAATCTTTATTGGTCTAAATTATTAGACAATGCTAAGACTAGACATGGTCAACANTGGGCACCTCATGAGAAGACTTGACTCATTAGAAAAGATCCTGATGCTGAGAGGGATTGGGCGCAGGAGGAGAAGGGGACGACCGAGGATGAGATGGCTGGATGGCATCACGGACTCAATGGACGTGAGTCTGGGTGAACTCCGGGAGCTGGTGATGGACAGGGAGGCCTGGCGTGCTGGGATTCATGGGGTCGCAAAGAGTCAGACACGACTGAGCGACTGAACGGATATCATTTGCTAAAAATAATTAACATGTAATCTGAAATGCAATTTTATTCTCAAGATTTTAAGAGATATTTTGCTTGGATTTTTAAATATGAGTTAATCAATTGCCTAATACATTTTGAGATAATGGAAAAGATACTTAAACTTCATCACAAGTCAGTGATCAATATTCCTTCCATAAATTCCAAAGTATGTCATAAAGTGATATTCTTTCCAGAAACTCACAGGGGACCCTTATTCTTTTTTTTTTTATCATCTGCCATATTATTCTTGATACACTCTGTCCATTGGTATTTATAAAAACCCTGTCCACCTGTTGTTAAGTCCACCCTGACTGTTTCCTCCACTCAGCTCACAGAGGTGAATGTAATGTGCTCCTCAAATATGTAAGACAGATTCCTCAGTGCCTGTAGTGCCTATGTTTGCTCTTTCAGTATGTGTCTGTTTTGGAGTGACCATGGTACTCTATGACCTGAATAAAATCCCTTATGATTATTCAGTGGAAGTGAGAAATAGATTTAAGAGCTTAGATGTGATAGAGTGCCGGATGAACTAGGAATGAGGTTCGTGCCATTGTAGAGGAGACAAGGATCAAGACCATCCCCATGGAAAATAAATGCAAAAAAGCAAAATGGCTGTCTGGGGAAGCCTTACAAATAGCTGTGAAAGGAAGAGAAATGAAAGTCAAAGAGAAAAGGAAAGATATAAGTATCTGAATGCAGAGCTCCAAAGAATAGCAAGAAGTGATAAGAAAGTCTTCTTCAGTGATCAATGTAAAGAAATAGAGGAAAAGAACAGAACGGGAAAGCCTAGAGATCTCTTCAAGAAAACTAGAGATACCAAGGGAACATTTCATGCAAAAATGAGCTCGATAAAGGACAGAAATGATATGGACCTACAGAGGCAGAAGATATTAAGAAGCGATGGCAAGAATACACAGAAGGACTGTACAAAAAGGATGTTCATGACCCAGATAATCACAATGGTGTGATCACTCATCTAGAGCTAGACATCCTGGAATGTGAAGTCAAGTGGGCCTTAGAAAGCATCACTACAAACAAAACTAATGGAAGTGATGGAATTCCAGTTGAGCTACTTCAAATCCTGAAAGATGATGCTGTGAAAGTGCTGCACTCAATATGCCAGCACATTTGGAAAACTCAGCAGTGGCCACAGGACTGGAAAAGGTCAGTTTTGCTTCCAATCCCAAAGAAAGGCAACACCAAAGAATGCTCAAACTACTGCACAATTACATTCATCTCACATGCTAGTAAAGTAATGCTCAAAATTCTCCAAGCCAGGCTTCAACAATACATGAACCTTCAACTTCCTGATGTTCAAGCTGGTTTTAGAAATGGCAGAGAAACCAGAGATCAAGTTGCCTACATCAGCTGGATCATGGAAAAAGCAAGAGAGTTCCAGAAAAACATCTATTTCTGCTTTATTGACTATGTCAAAGCCTTTGACTGTGTGGATCACAGTAAACTTTGGAAAATTCTGAAAGAGATGGGAATACGAGACCACCTGACCTGCCTCTTGAGAAATCTGTATGCAAGCCAGGAAGCAGCACTTAGAACTGGACATGGAACAACAGACTGGCTCCAAATCGGGAAAGCAATACATCAAGGCTGTATATTGTCACCCTGCTTATTTAACTTCTATGCAGAGTACATCATGAGAAAAGCTGGACTGAGAAACACAAGCTGGAATCAAGATTGCTTGGAGAAATATCAATAACCTCACATATGCAGATGAAACCACCCTTATGGCAGAAAGTGAAGAGGAACTAAAAAGCCTCTTGATGAAAGTAAAAGAGGAGAGTGAAAAAGTTGGCTTAAAGCTCAGCATTCAGAAAACGAATATCATGGTATACAGTCCCATCACTCCATGAGAAATAGATAGGGAAACAGTGTCAGACTTATTTTTTGGGGCTCCAAAATCACTGCAGATGATGATTGCAGCCATGAAATTAAAAGACGCTTACTCCTTGGAAGAAATGTTATGACCAACCTAGATAACATATTCAAAAGCAGAGACATTACTTTGCCGACTAAGGTCCATCTATTCAAGGCTATGGTTTTTCCTGTGGTCGTGTATGGATGTGAGAGTTGGACTGTGAAGAAGGCTGAGTGCTGAAGAAATTGATGCTTTTGAACTGTGGTGTTGGAGAAGACTCTTGAGAGTCCCTTGGACTGCAAGGAGATCCAATCAGTCCATTCTGAAGGAGATCAGCCCTGGGATTTCTTTGGAAGGAATGATGCTAAAACTGAAGCTCCAGTACTTTGGCCACCTCACTTTTGCTGGAAGGGATTGCAGGCAGGAGAAGGGGACAACCGAGAATGAGATGGCTGGATGGCATCACCAACTCAATGCACATGAGTTTGGGTGAACTCAGGGAGTTGGTGTTGGACTTGGCGGCCTGGCGTGCTGTGATTCATGGGGTCGCAAAGAGTCGGACACGACTGAGTGACTGAACTCAACTGAACTGGTAGTACTCTCAATTAATGCAACATCTTTACCATATGGATAACTTTCTGTGACTTTATACATGATATTTGAGTTTTTTAACATGAAGTGTGTGGCTAGGTCTGACTTGGCTTTACTGATTTTTCTTTCTATGCTTTTCCTGTTTGATATCGTATTTCTTAATCTGACATTCTTGTTTAACTTCTGTTCTCAAATAGAAATATTGAATAGACAAAACTCTAGGTCACATATCTGGTTCATTTAGCACAAATGTATAGTAAATAATACGCCCATGAATGAGAGTAATAAAAACAGAATTGAGTTTCTACTAAATTCTAATTAATGAGTCTAATTAAGTCATCCATAAATCTCCTTCCAAATGGAATACTATGTCTATTGTCTGTTAACATGAAACATCATGTGGCATGCTTTTGGGGAAAAAATAGAAATGTGTCAAAAGTAAGAACTTTCTGGAGAAATAATAGTCTTAAAAAACCATGTGTCAAAGTTATTGAGATTTTTATAAAGGAAAAGGTGACATGAAACAGATCACTGAGGTTAACAAGACAGATTCTTGACAGATTAAAGAGTTCTGATTGATTTAACTCTAGATTTTCTAATACATGTATATTTCAGAATATACTGTATATGTCAGAAAATTTATGACTTAGATATTATTCTGCTTAATTTATTTTGGACTTTCAGAGTATTTTATTTGTCAAAAGAAGTAGAATGTCTTTACTTACATATCTTTAATATTTGTCTATGCTAGAAACAGACAGCATTTTTCTTCTTTTGAAACCACATTAACATTCATCATCCACCAACATCAGTTTATTTTTTCTGTTTCTTTTGTAATATATAAACTGAAATTCTAATGAAATCTGTGTTCCTGAAAGAGACTCATCAGATTACATAACATTAAACTATTTTCCCTTCCTATCCCCAACACTGTTACCAAGTGTTTTCAGTTTAAAGAAGTGTGAGGTTCCTTGACTATTAGGTGTCAGATAGATTTTTACACTTGGCAGGTGTATCTGGTGCACAATTTGACAGTACATTCAAAAATGTTTATCAAATATTTTACAAGTTTTAGTCGTTAATTATGAAGTCATAAAAGTCACAGCTCATTTTCAGTCTTACATTTACAAAATGAAGCAAACTGAAAGAAAAGATAGTGTGGTAAATAAAGACAATGCACTTAGCATTGTTGGATCTTTGTACACAATGTTTTTAGTGGGTAAATGTTCATTAATCAGAAAAATCTGCCTCAAGCATTTATTCATTTCTTAAGTGTACACATTTTATGAGGAAAAAAACATTTTTCATACTTCACAAAAATATGCACTGTTAATGTATCTCGTGATGAGCAATTACACTATTGCACTTTGCAGAGTTCACAATTAATTAACAAAATGTTCCATTCCCTTCTTAGTTGATTGTGTTGGAACTTAACAGTTTTCACTAACATTGGAGAACATTTTAAGTACCAAAGCTTTTGAAAAGCATGTTAAATTCAAATTTGGAAAAGAAAATAGCAAGCTAAAAATCAGGATATATTTCTTATTAACTTTTTCTTTGGAAGGAAAACAGATGGTTGGAAAATTAAGGCCTTATTTATATCTGTTCACAGGAAGAGCTCAAAGAAAATTCTGAGTAAATGTACCAGCATCCATGTCCTTGAGTGTAATGACAACTTTGAGAGAATGATTCAGAGCCCCTGAGGAAGGTGAACCAAAGATCCTTTTGTCTTTCATTTATTGCACAGCAGAGAATGACCACAGATGGAAAACAGAGCAATGTCTTTCCTGCAGGGTAAAGAATGCAAAAGCCAGAAAATTAATGTCCCACAAGACCAACAACTAGTACTTAAATTTGGGCAATATGAAAATGAACACCTTAATACAAAAAACTAAACTGTTCATTTAACAAAAGTATATTCAGGCATACACATGTGTGTGGGAAAATACACAGATACACATACACCCAAAACTGAATGAGACTGAAAAGATTTCATTTATTTTGAAAGTTCCATGTTTTGTTGAAATCATTTTCTTAGATTAACATACTTGGAATACACAACTACATTTATAAATCGAAAGTATGATGCTGATGGTGCAAAAGGACCACCTTTCCTTTTAGAGACACCTTATGCAATAATTTTGTACCTCACTTTCCAAACACAAGTATGTTCAACAATCCTTAAATATCCTTCTGCTTAAATCTATGGCTTACCCTCTATTCCTAATGCCCCATGTTTGTAAAAGTTTCCAATTCAGACATTTTTAGATATTGGCACCCGAGGGGTCTGGCATGGTTTCAATCTTAATGAAGCAATGACGCAGATGGTGAACCCATTGGTCAAATTCCATTGCTTCATTGTCTTCTTAAATAAGATGGCTAGAGTTCTGCGGAATGTATCCCTTCAGATCAGTGGCTCTGTGATAACTTGCAGACATTAAGACTTGATTGTGAATCTGTGACATTCAGTGTGTAGAATACATTTTCTTAGATAGTAATTTACCTCAGGACCCTCTGAAAACTTGTCATCTGCCACGACGGTGGCTAAATGAGTGGTCTCGACCTTTTGTGTTTATGTGACTCACTGTATTCTGTCTCTAAGAATCCTCTACAGAATCCCCAAAACAGAAGAGCCTAGCAGGCTGCAGTCCATAGGGTCACAAAGTTTCAGACATGACTGAGCACACACACATGAACAGAATATCAACACACATACTCAGAACGTCTGTAAGTCAAGATGCATACCCCCTTGCACCCATAGACCTGTGTGACATTTTGGTGATGCTCCCGGATCTGTTATCATAATAATACTATAAATGTATTTAAAGAAAAACAAAAGAAGCCCCAAAATATTCAAATACATTATCAAAATATTCTAAATAAAATTTGTGGTATGTGTTATGGATAATTTAACTACAGTTATCTTGAAGTAGTAATAACCATCAAGATTAAGTTGTAGTATATGCAACAACTGTAATGTGACATAAGTATCTGTAATTTATTGACATACAGTTGATATACAATATTATGTAAGTTACAAAGTATACAGCATAATGATTCACAAATGTTAAAGGTTATACTTCATTTATAATTATTATAAAATATTGGCTGTATTCCCTGTGCTGTGCAATATATCCTTGTGGCCTATTTACTTTATGCATAAGGGGAGGGGTAAGACAAGAGTAAGGGATTAAAAGGTAAAAACCTGTAATTTCTATGGGTAACAAAATCCCAGGTACTGTCCCCCTGTTGGGATTTTTTCACCTTCTTTATATTGGAAAAAAAAAAAAAAAGAATCTGTTGTGGAAAAACAATGTAATGTTTTGTGCTTCTGTTCACACAACCGCTAACTTCTTGCCTTTGGACTGCGAGTTAAGGGTTTTACAAAATGCAGGAAATATGATAAACTCCTGTTGCTTCATCTTATAATTCTGAAAATATTATTGAGGCAAGGTATCACAAAACCTGATTTTCTGATTAATCTGTAAAAGTAAAATTTCAATGAAAACAAAATCAATTTACAGTTCACTATATATTTTCATTGGAATATGATCCAACCCACTGTTCTCCTCTCAAAAAATAACTTTTCCATAGTATACCACTAACTTCTGAAAAATGCCAGACACATAGAGGAAAATATGTCTTTAGAAATGGTCAAGGAAACAGTGTTAATCCTCACTTGTCACAGCACTGTTGAATAAATCATCAAAATTTGCATGGCCACCTGTTTTCTTTAAGTTCTTGTTTCTCACAGGATTTCAATCGTA
The DNA here is from genome assembly GCA_006408695.1 of Aepyceros melampus. Lineage (NCBI taxonomy): Eukaryota > Metazoa > Chordata > Mammalia > Artiodactyla > Bovidae > Aepyceros > Aepyceros melampus. The sequence goes on along the minus strand of SJXQ01001422.1, from coordinate 61,162 downwards.
GTTCTTGTAAGATATGTTTTGGCTCTGCTGTCAGAATGCTTGTCACCTGCTCCTTCTTATTCTCCCTGCACCTGTATAGCTCTCTGATGTAAAGAGGTGCCAAGAGAAGAAGATCAACTACCACTAAGCTTGGCATTAGCAGGATCCAGATCAGGGAAACCCTTGCTTTCTATCTTCTCCTTCTGGTTACATTTCAACTGCCTGCACATTTAGATTAGTTTCTAAAATGGCTTGCATGGTCCTACACTAACAATGACCTGGGGAGTTCAATTTGTGGCTTGTAACATAAGCATAGTAATAGCTTTGAATGCTCAGAAGCCTCATTCCCATCTTGGTGTTCTACACAACCTATAATAATCAACATGACTCTTCTTCCCCACTTGGCTATATGGAAGGACAGTGTCATCACCATCTGGTTTTTAAAATGTAGAGTTCTAAGCAGGAGGTCTCCACATCCATCTTCTACCTATATCAAATGTTATTCTAATTTTCTATTTAAATTGGCATTACATGACAATCTGTATGTTTTTCTCTGAATTGTAGATGGGAATTGAGTTTGATGTGGACTGAACTTTGTGTTATGGATTGGAGTCAGAAAAAGAGAAAAATGATATCAGAAATATTAATAAGAATTATCAAGGCAAGGTACTTTTCTCCATCAAATGTTAATGTGAAGAAGTAGAGAATTAATTTGGGGGCATTTTTAGTGATTAGATAATGACTCATTTTTTGTTATATTAATTAATTTCAAGTCATCACAGAATCAACAGTGGAGGTTTTAAAATAAGATCTTAAATGTTTTGCCAAATAGATCATAGAAATTCATGCATGTCACTGAACTAAGCATCACTGTATGAAGAAAATGGACTTGGCTATAGAAATAATAAATGAGAAAAAATAAAATCAAGAGAGAGTCAAATTACTAATTATTTTACACAAAGTCAGCAAAACAATACCTTAAACTTTAAACACTTTATTTTTATTTTCTATAGAATAATTATATTTTTCACCCTTTAGATATTTGCCAGTTTTTATCCCAAGCACCAACAAACTTCCTTTTGCATGCAAACTTAATTAATTCTAGTCCAAACTACAGAAAGGAAAGGAGATGCTAGGGATATCACAGATGTATTTGATGGTTGATTTAAATAGTGTTTCTACGATATATGTAAAATACTACAAGCTAACCAGCCAATGGGGCATAAAACAGTCTGCAGTTTTGCTTCATAAAAACAGACATGATGGATGTGGATAATCTCTTTTTCAAATTGTGCCTTTGAAATTTTTAATACAAAAAAAAAAAAAAGAAATAAATGAATGGAAGTGCAACAGACCACTATTGGCAGACAAATGTCAGATGTCTGAGGTGATTATGATTCAGCAGTATTAAGCAGTATGTCCAAGGAACTATGACAGCTAATAACAGAACCATGTAGAAATAGATCCCTAGAGATCAAACTCATGTCTTCTGCTCCCAAGTAGTTCACTCCACTCAGCTCCACTCACAATTATTCCCCTCAATCAGTATGTGACTAAAAACATGAAAGAATGATTTTTTAGAAGGCTAAATTTATAGAAATAATGATATTTAAAATGATAGCAGTGATACTGTATTTTTTTAATTTGTCATTTCTACTTAGATATAATAACCAGAGATAACACAAGGGTACTAAGAACAATTTCATTATCAGTCAATGCAAATTGAAAGATAAAATTAAAGAGAGTTATCACTGTGAGGGAAGAATAAAATACTTCATAAGTCAGTCCTACATATATTATGCTGAATTAAATTGAAAGAAAATAGAATGGATTAGAATTTATATCAGTAATTTTTAACAAGTTCTGGAAATCACAAATCTAACATTAATTAATAAATGTTAATAGTACCTCTGAAGTGGACATTTGTAGTAGCATAGAAATCATAAAATTACTTCACTGATATTAAAACAATTTTCATCAGTGATATTCACCAGTAACATTATCAAATGTGGTAAGTTTCAAAATATAAGCATATTTTGCAAATAAATCTGTGAGAAGTGAAATGAAAGAACTAAGCACATATTAAAAATATGATGCTATAGAATCCAAAGTATGTCCTGTTTCTTTTCATTCCTTCTTTCCTTCTTTCCTTTCTCATTTTCTTCTTGTCTTCCATTCTCCTTGTTGCTTCACTCTTTATTTCTATTTAATTCAGAATTCATCCATCAGTTTTATAAGGCTAGGCTCAACAGTCTGGTCCAGTGCAATAAAGGTACAGTACTTATCTGTGAATACCTCAGTGTTTTGGGAGAGAAAATTTTACAGAAGAATGTTTATAAAATTCTGTGTGTTATATCATGGCAATTTATAGGAAGCTCTTGGATATAGAATATAGAAGACTGATCATATCTGAAGGTGTCAGGGAATTATTATTTTAGGTAATGATTAAAACAGTGGTTTGAGATGCCTTTATGTAGGCAGAGGTTTAAAGTAAGACTGCGTTTTTCAGAAAATTACCAGTTCAGCATATCAAAAATGTTATGTAAATAAGGACTCAGGTTCAACAGTGATGAGAGAGAAGAGAGGATGCATAGTATCAGAAGATAACGGAATAACTGAGGTGTTTTAGAAAGAGAAATGCATCATCGACTGTATTAAGTAAATTATTCCAGTGGAAGGTCAATTTATTCCAAATGATTATGGGTTCTTCTTACATCCTTTCCCATTATTTTCTCTTAAAAATGTGGTTATTTGTTCAATATCCATCTATATACTAAATGATGGACTGTAAACTCAAAAATAGAAATAACATATCTGTATTATAATATTATAACTGTTATTTTCCAATGACTATCACAGGGTAAGTGTTCTATGCTTACTTAATAAGTGAATAAACAAATTACTTTAGTCAGGAAGTGTATGAGAAATCTTGTAATTAAATATTTTCATAGTTATTAATGTAAAACTTATTGCATCTAAATATTTGGCTATGTGGATGACAGTGGTTATGTGGAAGGCAGACCCATAAATAGATCTTCCCAAGAGCCTCTTCTCTGGGTTATTCAGTTAAACAGAAATCTAGAAAATTCTGTAAAAAGACTTTGCAAATATAATCAGGCAACTAGCTGAATTTAGGAGATTATTCAGAGTGAAATAAGGGAGCTAAAGGCAATCTTAAATATTTTAGTGAGAGTTATACTCTGTCAAAATCTCAAGGTCATTGCTTCTCTTTGAAGCATCTTGAGCTCTTGGATCTAAGATTAACAAGCAGATTGTTTATTGAATAATAATTAAAAAAAAAAGGTGGGAGGAGGTTGGGGAGTGTATCTCTCCAGTGTGGAGAGGAGTGTAAAGAGGAAGGGGAAATGTTGGCTGGTCTCAATGGTAGTGGTTAAGTGCAAAATTTCCTACTGAGCATGAAGCAGTCAGTATTAAGTGAGGAATTAAGTGAGGAATTTGAGCAGAATATGTAGAAATAACTAAACCATGACAAGAAATAAAAGTTTCTGAAACTTCCAAAATAAACAAATGGGATCTAATTAAAATTAAAAGCTTCTGCACAACAAAGGAAACTATAAGCAAGGTGAAAAGACAGCCTTCTGAATGGGAGAAAATAATAGCAAATGAAGCAACTGACAAACAACTAATCTCAAAAATATACAAGCAGTTTATGCATTTCAATTCCAGAAAAATAAATGACCCAATCAAAAAAATGGGCCAAAGAACTAAATAGACATTTCTCCAAAGAAGACATATGGATGGCTAACAAACACATGAAAAGATGCTCAACATCACTCATTATCAGAGAAATGCAAATCAAAACCACAATGAGGTATTATTTCACACCAGTCAGAATGGCTGCGATCCGAAAATCAACAAGCAATAAATGCTGGAGAGGGTGTGGAGAAAAGGGAACCCTCTTACCCTGTTGGTGGGAATGCAAATTAGTACAGCCACTATGGAGAACAGTGTGGAGATTCCTTTAAAAATTGCAAATAGAACTGCCTTATGACCCAGCAATCCCACTACTGGGCATACACACTGAGGAAATCAGAATTGAAAGAGACACGTGTACCCCAATGTTCATTGCAGCACTATTTATAATAGCCAGGACATGGAAGCAACCTAGATGTCCATCAGCAGATGAATGGATAAGAAAGCTGTGGTACATATACACAATGGAGTATTACTCAGCTATTAAAAAGAATACATTTGAATCAGTTCTAATGAGGTGGATGAAGCTGGAGCCGATTATACAGAGTGAAGTAACCCAGAAAGAAAAACACCAATACAGTATACTTACACATATATATGGAATTTAGAAAGATGGTAATGATAAACCTGTACGCGAGACAGCAAAAGAGACACAGATGTATAGAACAGCCTTTTGGACTCTGTGGGAGAGGGAGAGGGTGGGATGAGTTGGCAGAGTGGCAGTGTAACATGTATGATATCATAAGTGAAACGAATCGCCAGTCTAGGTTTGATGCAGGATGCAGGATGCTTGGGACTGATGCACGGGGATAATCCAGAGAGAAGGTGTGGGGTGGGGGTGGTGGTGGTTGGGATTGGGAGTTCATGTACACTCGTGGCTGATTCATGTCAATGTATAGCAAAACAAATACAGTATTGTAAAGCAAAACAAATTAACAAATAAAAATTAATTTAAAAAAAATAGTTGCTGAAAGTTCCAGAGAGAATAACTGTGACAGAGTATTTACCTATTATACTTGGTGGCTCTCTATCAGCTCAGAAAGTTCAGGTTGGGTCATTTAAAGAATGTTCTGCAAAGCATAAGTATTTTTTAAATTTGTTTTTAGTTTTGTTTTGCTTTGCTTAGGCAAGTGGAAAAGAAAATTGCTTCGAGCTTTTTGTTGATTTAAATTATTTGGATCAATAAATAGCTAGAACAGGCCTGAAATTAGTATTCAATTTGAATGTTAATGTATTAAAATTATGGAACCATATACATTTTATAAATATATATAAAAAACATATAAAAATAAAAATAAACTAATGACAACCACTGAATGTGACTAACCATGCTATTTGCTGAATAAAGTAATATATTGAAAAACAATACTGACCTCTTTGTTCCCTGGTGGAAGTTTTGGAGTCATCCTGCCTGTATGCTGGGCACTGGATAAGTTAACTCACACAGCTCCTTTCAATCTTCTGTGGTGCAAAAGCTCTGTCGTCCTAAACACTTGACTGAAATATGCCTTTTGCAGTTTATTTTATTTTTTAAAGAAAAAAACTATTTTTAATTTTTATTAGGGTAAAGTTGATTTACAATGTTATGTTAGTGTCCTGTGCACAGCAAAGTGAATCTGTAATACATATGTCCACTTTTATACATTCTTTTCCCATATAGGTTATTACAGAGTATGGAGTAGAGTTCTCTGTGCTTTACAGTAGGTCCTTATTAGGTATCTATTTTATGTATAGTAGTGTGTATATATAGTAATGTCTCTTGGATTGCAAGGAGATCAAACCAGTCAATTCTAAAGAAAATCAATCCTAAAAAAAAAAGAAAAAGAAAAAGAAAATCAATCCTGAATATTCATGAGAAAGACTGATGCTGAAGCTGAAGCTCCAATACTTTGGCCACCTGATATGAAGACTTGACTCATTGGAAAAGACCCTGATGCTGGGAAAGACTAAAGGTCAGAGAAGAAGTGGATAACAGAGGACGAGATGGTTGGATAGCATCATTGACTCAATAGGCAAGAATTTGAGCAAGCTCCAGGAGATGGTAAAGGACAGGGAAGCCTGGCAGGCATGCTACACTCCAAGGGGTCCCAGAGAGTTGGACATGACTGAGCAACTGAACACCAACAGTAACAGTGTGTATATGTCAACCTCAATATCCTAATTTATCTCCATGACCCCCTGGTAAGATATATGCACCCCAATGTTCATTGCAGTATTATTTCAATAGTCAGAACATGGTAGTAACCTAAATGTTCATCAACAGAGGAATGGATAAAGAAGATGTGGTACATATACACAATGGAATATTACTCAGCCATAAAAAAAAAGATAACAGAGGACGAGATGGTTGGATAGCATCATTGACTCAATAGGCAAGAATTTGAGCAAGCTCCAGGAGATGGTAAAGGACAGGGAAGCCTGGCAGGCATGCTACACTCCAAGGGGTCCCAGAGAGTTGGACATGACTGAGCAACTGAACACCAACAGTAACAGTGTGTATATGTCAACCTCAATATCCTAATTTATCTCCATGACCCCCTGGTAAGATATATGCACCCCAATGTTCATTGCAGTATTATTTCAATAGTCAGAACATGGTAGTAACCTAAATGTTCATCAACAGAGGAATGGATAAAGAAGATGTGGTACATATACACAATGGAATATTACTCAGCCATAAAAAAAAAGAAATAATGTCATTTGCAGCAATATGAATAGATTTAATAGTCACACTGAGTGAAGCAAGTCAGACAAAAACAAATATCATGCAATGTTGTTTATATGTGTAATCTTAAAAAAGGTACAAATGAATTTACCTACAAAATAGAAATAGTTATAGATGTAGAAAATAAATCTTATTTCTTCCTGTATTATTCTATCATAATTAAATTTAAGCTACTTTATACCAACGTGTTTGTTAAAGTACAGGCATTGTGTCAGCCATATTTTCTGCATATGCTTATATTAATTTTTAAACAAATGCTGTATACTTTTTACCTTTTTCTTTTTTATGTGTTTATTTATTTAAATATAAATTTATTTATTTTAAGCTAATTACAATATTATACTGGTTTTGCCATACATCAACATGAATCCGCCAGTGTTCCTGAACGTGTTCCTGAACACCCCTCCCTCCTCCCTCCCTGTACCATCCCTCTGGGTCGTTAGCAAAAATCCTTGTATACTTTTATTTTAAAAATTTAATAAGGAGTATATGCACATGATTAAACAAATGTGAAAAACAAATGAGCATCAGAAATACTATAGAATGACTGGTCAACCTTCCTCTTGCAAGTGACCTGCCCCCAGTTCCTTATCCACTGCACAGTCAATCATTTATAGATTACAATTCTAGACCAATCATGGTCTAGAATTTGACCATTCTAGAAACCATTGGGTCATTATACACTTGCCCATTCCTTTATTATACCTGTGAATATCGCTCTGTACCTTGCTAGCTCAACATTATGTTTTGAATTCTTTTTCTTATTTTCTTTATTATTTTAGTGACTATATAATATTCCATTTTTAAGGCTATGACATTTTTTTAAATTTTCTATTGATAATCATCATTTGTTTATAACTACTAATAGTGCTGCATTGGATATCTAAATATATATGTTTAATATTTCATACTTCCTTTATTGAATAACAGTTTTACAAATATATTTTGAATAATTTTAGCTTCAAGAAAAATTTAATGCAAAATATAGGGATTTTCATATACTCTGGGCCTGGCTAATGAGCAGCCTTCCCCATTATCAGCATTTTCCACCAAATGGTACATTTGTTACATTGATAAACGTACTAGGATGCATTATTATAACCTAAAGTCTATACTTTACATTACAGATCACTTTTACTATGCATTCTATGGTTTGGACAAGTGTATAGTGACACATCTCCACTGTTATAGTATCATATAGAGTATTTACACTTTCCTAAAAGTACTCCACATATTCATTCTATATCAATTTCTAATTCATCCACAGAATGCAAAAAATAAAAATTATACAAAACATTTTCACAAACTCTTGTACAGGTTCTTCAAAGCAGGAAGTGTAATCTCGATTTCAATTTAGCAGATTCAGGTTGCTATAGAACAAAATGATTTTGGTTGTTTACTCAACTGAGAGAGGGCAGAGAGAAATGGAAATGCAAGATTGGCACTAAGGCTCTGGGCTTACCCATAAATGAAACCCGGTTAGATGCCACAGGCCACAGATAATCTGAAAGAAACAAGGGAGCATATAAAACTCTTTCCTGGAAAACACCACTGAAGACAGAAAAACATTTATTTAGAGGCTTTTATTTAATATCAACGATGAAAATAATTAGACTGAAGGACTGTGCAATGAAGAAGATAAACAGCAGCTTGTTATTATTATTTTTTAATGGCTAATGGTAAGAGGAAGGAGGACTAATAAAGAAATAAGAGGAAGGCCACAAAAAATTGGAGTAGAACATTAAGTTCAAAGCAGTCTTAGAATTGGTCAGCATTTAAAAATGAAGCAATAGGAAAACACTGGTCAGAGTTTAATATTCAGGCAGCACCAACAATTTTAACTTACACTTTTCATAAAAGTTATAGTTTGAATTCAATATCTTCTATAATTTGTCTGCAACAGTTTTGAGTTTTTAATTTCCATTTAACTTACAGGTTTTTAAAGTTGGCTGTAGAAATCATTTCCCAAGCAAAACTCAGACCTACCAAAAGAATGAAACAAATTTTTTGTACTGTCAAGACAGTTTTATCTCTCCTTAAAGAAAAGAAAAATAGTACAGTACTGTTAACCTCCTACATGGTAAAGATGGAAAATGATTTTGAATTCAATCATCATGTATGTCATATGCCCTTTAGCAAAATAAAAAAAGTATTTAACCAGACTGAGATACTAATGCTTATAATGAGCTTCATCTATGCTGATATTTTAGTTGTTTTTTATGATATGTTCATAAATAATGGATCTACAACATCCAAATATACTGTTGAAGAATATTTTCTAAAATGTTTGGAAAGAGATGCTGTGAATTTTATCATGTGCTGTGAATTGTATTAACAATATCTAACATATGATTAACCACTTATTTTATGCTTTATAGAGGGCACTTCCTAGAGATATTTTATTCTTAATTTATATTCACATAAAATTCATAGTTTGTGCACAATAAAAAGTGCAGCAAGCCATCCTATTTTATTAATGTTGATTACATTAAGTTGATAATATTTATAAACAGAAAGGAAGATACATATAGTTAGATGACAGACGGACAAAGACATAGATTTATGTAAGTATTAGTCAATATATACAGCATGGGATTCAAGTTAAACGTAACATACTGCAGTTGATCATGTTTAGCAAATGTATATTGTAGTAAATACTGTGATTCAATAGCGTTTTATTAAAACATTTTTGATTACCTTGTAATTTCCTTTACAATAGGATTTTATTAGACTGTACATGCATTCTAAGTTTCTTTAGTCATATCCAACTCTATGCAACCTCATGGACTGTAGCCTGCCAGGCTCCTCTGTTCATGGGATTCTCCAGGCAAAAATACTGGAGTGGGTTGCCCTTTCCTTCTCCACGGGATCTCCTCACCCAGGGATCAAATCTGCATCTGCTGTTTCTACTGTTTTGGCAGGTGGATTCTTTACAATTAAGCCATCTGGGAATCCCAACTTATTGCCTTATATGCACTAATTTTCCAAGTAGAGTTTTCTATGCTCTTTGGTAAATGAAATAAAAAATTATGTGGATAAATAGTCTATGCTAAGAATGAGAAGGGAGAGAGGTTATGGATGGGGAACACGTGTATACCTGTGGTGGATACATGGTGATGTATGGGAAAACCAATACAATATTGTAAAGTAATTACCCTCCAATTAAAATAAATAAACTTATTAAAAAAAGAATGAGTACATATATGTTTTAATAGGGTTTGAAATCTATGACTAAACTGACCAAATTTTGGGAAACTCTGCTTTAATAATTCAAAGCAAAATAATGTTTTATGTGATCTTAAACAGAGGTGTTTCTGTTTGTTCTTTTAAAATCTATTCATAATCAAGTCCAGTTAAAAAATAACCAGTTGTATATTTCAAAGATTATTTTAATTATTTCATTATAAACTTATGCATAATATCATGTAAACTACATAAAATCTGAAAATAAAAGCACAAATTTAGCAAAAAAAAACAAAGAAAGTGGTAGTCTACCAAAATGCAAATACTATTGACATTTTGCTTATATGTACTTCCTGTTTATATTTTTCTTCATGCTTTTTAATAAGATTGAAGTGACCACTTTTGGCAATGTAGAATTATTTTGATATCATATAACAGAAACAGAGATATTTTTTCAATGACACAAAATTAATAAAATAATTTTATTTAGAATATTAGTAGAGATACCTAAAATCAGAAAATTTCAAGCAGTAATTATACACTAATGTTTCATATGTGACATCTCTAGAATTAAGTAAGCTTGTACATTTTATGTTTTTTCTGATATGATTAGTGAAAAACGAATCTTACTGCAACTTCAAAACAATTTATTTTATTATATTTATTCATTTTTATTGTATTATTTTATTTTATTTTATTTTACAATATTGTATTGGTTTTGCCACACATCAACATGCATCCGCCACGGGTGTACACATGTTCCTAATCCTGAACCCTGCTCCCACCTCCGTCCCCATACCATCTCTCTGGGTCATCCCAGTGCACCAGCCCCAAGCATCCTGTATCCTGAATCGAACCTAGACTGGCGATTCGTTTCTTATATGATATTAAAACATATTTTTTAATTTGAGTGACATGAATAATTTCCTATGATATTTATCTATTAACTATCTTATGTAACTTGCTCACATGTTTTTCCTAAATTATCTTTGGAAAAATTGGAAAGTGGAAGTGAATAGAAATGGAAAATTGCTCAACATCAACAATAATCAGGGAAATGTGAATCAAAATTAAAATCAATGATCAACTCATAACTGTTAGGATGACTATTAAAAGAAAAAGCCTAAAGATGACAAGTATTGGTGAGAATGTGGAGAAAAGGGGCCCTTGTATCTTGTTGGAGGGAATGTAAAATGTTGCAATCATTGTGAAGAACATTATTGCAGCTCCTCAAAAGAATTAAAAATAGAACAATTATATGACCTAGCAGCTCCATTCTGTATATATATATATATATATATATATATATAATTATATTTCTTTATAATATTTTTAATTTTTCAGGAAACAAATCTTAATTAAAGAAAAATGCTAATATAGATGTAAAATTAAAAATTAAAAAAAAAGCCCTCCATTTCTTAGTGAGGTTTTAGATTAATTAGATTAATTCCAATTATTTGCATGATATGCTCTTATTATTATGCTCCATAAAACATGAGTTAGAGATAATTGTTCCATAATAAGTAATTAGGTGAAAATACATTCATGGTTTTATTTGATAATATTGAATTTTTTAACTATTAGAGTTCATAATATAATTAACATTTCATTAAATTTGAGTTGTTTCATGGAAAAAATGTTATTTGCTGTTTTTTTCATCAAGCTTAATTACATTAATTTTCAAAATTATATCTGATATTGTTTTATTAATTTTTAGATACATAATATTTTTCTTTTGTGATCTCTTTTTCATAAATTCTGATTATTATCACCATTCAATTTGTGCATTTGTTTCATAACCAGCCACTTATTAAACTTTCTTATTAGCTTTTTTAAATTAATTTTTATTTTTTAGTTTGTTTTGCTTTACAATACTGTATTTGTTTTGCTATACATTTGGTTTCTCTACTAGAAAAACACATCATTACAAAAAATGATAAAATTAACTTATTTGCTGTAATTTTATAACCCACAACTATATTTCTTAGCTTACTGAATTATGTCAAACATCTATTAAATTGTTAAATAATAATATTAATTAGGAATTTTCATATTCTTATTCTATCTAATACTGGCTACCTCTAGGTGTTTAACATTACCTATTACCCTAGAGGCTGATTTTAAATAATAAATACTGTATTAAAGTATGACCCTACAGGTTAATTTTAAAATAACATAAGCTATATCAAAGATGTATCAATTACTAATTTTCTAAAAAACATCCTTTTCAAATCAGGAAAAAAATTATTAAAATTTTTGCCATCTATTACAAATGACCAACTGGTTTCATTTACTTAACCAGTATATACATGTGTTTTAAACTCTCCAGTGCTTATTTTGAGGATAAAATATCATCTCAACAGTATTACTCCTACTGTCTTACACTTGCCTTTATTATCAGTGCTGTATTATATGTTACACGTGACTTTATAATATTTTATTTGTTTACTCATCTATATTCATTAAAATTTTACTTATAAATATATTTCTTAACATTCTTAATGTATCATGATTTATAGATGTAAAGTTTTAATATATAATATTCAAATAACTTATTTTACTGTTACTTCTAAGTATTTCAGCATACATTATATTTAGCTTTTTTGCTATCATTTTCTGTCCATATTTATATAATATCTATGTAATTCTTAATTTGTCTCCATATTTTCTGTTTTCTATTTTTCCATTGTATATGAATGTGGTATATGTTTATCACTATTATCTAAGAATGATCACATTATTTGATTCATATTCCAATAAAATATTGCATTTTATATTTAAGTATTTACATTTATCTGAAGCTTTATAATATTTGCTATAAAATCACTTAGTACATTTATTTCTTATTTAATTTATCTTCATGTCATATTTATGCATACATGAAGTCTTTATGTTTAATTATTGGAGGATTTACAGTTTACTAAGATATTATAGAAAAGGCAGGACCAGAGATCAAATTGCCAACATCCACTGGGTCACAGAAAGCAAGGGGATTACGGTAGAAAAACCTACTTCTGCTTCATTGACTATGCTAAAGTCTTTGTGTGAATAAAGGAAACTGGAAAATTCTTAAAGAGTTGGGAATACCAGACTATCTTACTTTCCTCCTAAGAAATTTGTATGCAGGTCAAGAAGCAACAGTTAGAAGTGGACATAGAACAATGGACTGGTTCAAAATTGGGAAAGGAGTATGTCAAAGCTGTATATCGTCAACCTGATTATTTAAATTATATGCAGAGTACATCATATGAAATGCTGCACTGGGTGACTCAAAGTTGGAGTCAGAATTGTTGGCAAGAAATATCAATGACCACAAACATGCAAATGAAACCACTTCAATGGCAGAAAGCAAAGAGGAGCTAAAGAGCCTCTTGATGAAGTTGAAAAAAGAGAGTGAAAAAGCTGGCTTAAAATTCAACATTCAAAAAAACTGAGATCATGGCAACCAATCCCATAACTTCATGGCAAAAAGATGGGGGAAAAGAGGAAGTGCTATCACATTTCATTTCTTAGGTTTAATGCTGGTGTGTGGCAGAACCAATACAATATTGTAAAGTAATTAGCCTCCAATTAAAATAAATAAATTTAAATTTAAAAAAAAAACTCTAAAACAAGAAAAATAAATAATAAACTGACATTAAAATCACTAAGGATGGTGACTGCAGCCACAGAATTAAAAGATGTTTGCTCTTTAAAAGAAAAGCTATGACAAGCCTAAGTTTTCAGTCACTCAGTCGTGTCCAGCTCTTTGTGATCCCATGGATTGCAGCACACCAGGCTTCCCTGTCCATCAACAACTTCAGAGCTTGCTCAAACTCATGTCCATTGAGTTGGTGATGCCATCCAACCATCTTATCTTCTATCATCCCCTTCTACTCCTGCCTTCAATCTTTCCCAGCATCTGGGTCTTTTCAAATGAGTCAGTTCTTCGCATTAAGTGGCCAAAGTGTTGGAGCTTCAGCATCAGTGCTTCCAGTGAATATTCAAGACTGATTTCCCTTAGAATTGTATGGTTTGATCTCCTTGCAGTCCAAGGGACTCTCAAGAGTCTTATCCAACACCACAGATCAGAAGTATCAATTCTTGAAAAGCAGAGACATCACTTTGCCAAAAAAGGTCTGTGTAGCCAAAGCTATGATGTTTCTGGTGGTCTTGTATGGATGTGAGAGTTGGACAATAAAGAAGACTGAGCATCAAATAACTGATGCTTTTGAACTGTGGCACTAGAGAAGACTCTTGAGAGACTTTTGAATCGAAAGAAGATCATACCCATGAATTCTAAAGGATATCAACCTTGAATATTCATTGGAAGAACTGATGATGAAGCTGAACCTCCAATACTTTGACCACCTGATGTGAAGAACTGACTCATTGAAAAAGCCCATGATGCTGGGAAAGATTGAAGGAAAGAGAAGAGGGCAACAGAGGATAGATATTTGGGTAGCATCACTGACTCAATGAACGTGAGTTTGAACAAGCTCAGGGAAATATTGAAGTACAGGGAAGCCTGACTTACTTCAGTTCATTGAGTCACAGAGTCAGACACAACTTAGCCACTGAATAACAGTGAAGATATTATAGAGTGAACAGTAACCTATATAAGTCTACTCTGAATTTGTATATTTTTTTCTTTTAAATGCATTAATAAACAAGCAACATGTAGAGTTTTCCTTTCATCATTTCATAACATTTTATTCACATTTATAATAATTTTTGCAAGTTGAAGAGGTCAAAGAGATAATTTTGTTATCATTAGTATCATTTGAATTATACATTAAATAAAAATTATTAAAAATATCTATTCATTACCTTTTTAACTTTCATTTTGCATTACAACTGTCTTTTTATTAGCTATATATGTGCAGTGTACCTTCTGTAGGAACTAGCCCATTCTCTTTAGGATGACATTTAGAGAAACCTCACAGTAGACAGATCCATGTCCTGGTCCTGCATACATATACAACTGTCTGTGTAGTAGAAACAGTAGGGACCTACTATAAGGCAAGGCTAATGGAAACTGTCCAAGGGACTCTCGAGAGTCTTCTCCAACACCAAAGTTCAAAAGCATCAATTCTTCAGTGCTCAGTTTTCTTTATAGTCCAACTTTCATATCCGTACATGACTACTGTAAAAGCTATAGCTTTGACTAAAAGGGGCTTGGTTGGCAACCTAATGTCTGTGCTTTTTAATATGGGGTCTAGGTTGGTCATAGCTTTACTTCCAAGGAGCAAATGTCTTTTAAATGGCTTCAGTCATCATCTGCAATGATTTTGGAGCCCCCCAAAAGTCAAGTCCCTTGGGCAAAAAAATGAAGTCCCTTTACAGTCCCTTGGACAACAGAAGATCTAACCAGTCCATATTCATTGGAAGGACTGATGCTGAAGCTGAAACTCAAATACCTTGGCCACCTGATGTGAAGAACTGACTCATTTGAAAAGATTCTGCTGCTGGAAAAGATTGAAGGTAGGAGGAGAAAGGGACAACAGAGGATGGGATGGTTGGATTGCATCACCAACTCAATAGACATGAGTTTGTGTAAACACTGGGAGTTGGTGATGGACAAGAAGGCCTGGCGTGCTTCAGTCCATGGGGTCACAGAGTCAGAAATGACTGGGTTACTGAACTGACTAATGGGAAATGATCTGTGGAATTAACATAATGACGATAAAAATGACTTCGCAGATTTACAGAGCCAAAATAATGTAAAATATGGTGCTTTTTGATGACCATGTTTCCTGGTCAAATGGAGGAAGTTATATGTACTGTAACATGTCAGAGCTATGCATAGAAGGAAGCCAAGCTTAGAGAGGAGGAAGGGAGGGGCTAGGCGAGAAGGCAGGGAGGAAGGGAGAAGAGAGAGAGATGTAACCATGATTCAATATTCATGCTTTGCATTCTTCTGTTTATGAGCCTACATTCACTGCTGCCCTTTCAGTTAGAAGAATCAATGAAGAATGAGTTCCTCCTGTCTGAAATGAATTCTACATGAATGCAATATATATGTTTAATATTCAGTGTCCAGAAAGGGACAGAAATTGATAACAGAAGCCAAATATTGTAAGTCACTCAGTACTGTGAGTGCTGTGAGTCCTCTTTGTGACTGCATAGACTATAGCCTATCAGATTCCTCTATCCAGAGGATTCTTGAGGAGAGAATACTGCAGTGGGTTGCTGTTTCCTTCTCCAGGGGATCTTCCTGACCTGGGAATCAAATCTGGGTCTCCTGCATTGCAGGCAGATTTTTTTTTTTTTTTGACCATCTGAGCTACAGGGAAGCCCCAAATAGTGGAAAAACAAACTATAAATTGTGAAACCAGAAGTTTCAAGTTCTGAAAAGTAGGGGGAAAGAAATATTTTCTTATATGACTTGGATTATGATAATATTTTTATGTAGCTGAAAATAAGCCAGTTAATTCCTTAGCTTTTACATCTTTAAATTTAAATGATATTAAGTTTTGAGGGGAATGAAAAAAATCAAAGGCTTAGAATTTGGGAATATATATTTTTGTTTTTGTTTCTATATTTTTAAAGTTTATTTTCTTTTGACAGTATTGTGTTAATTTCTACCAAACATCAACATGAATCAGCCATAGATTTACCCATGCCCCTTCTCACTTGAACAACCCTCCCAGCTCGCTCCCCATCCTAACCCTCTTGGGTCTTATGGAGCCCAGTTTTGAGTTCCCTGAGTCATACAGAAAATTCCATTGGCTATCTATCTTACATATGACAAGATATGTTTCCATGTTACTCTCTCCATACATACCACCCTCTTATTCTTCCCCCACTAGCTGTGCACATAAGTCTGTTCTCAATGTCTGTGTCTCCATTGCTGCTCTACAAAGAGGTTCATCAGTACCATGTTGCTAGATTCCATATATAGGTATTAGAATACAATAATTGTTTTTCCCTTTCTGACTTCATTCTGTATAATAGGCTCTTGGGTCATCCAGCTTATTAGGACTGATTCTAATGTGTTCATTTTTATGGCTGAGTAATATTCCATTGTATTAGGTTCAGCATCAGTGATTCCAGTGAATGTTCAGAGTTGATTTCCTTTAGGTTTGACTGGTTGCATTTCCTTGCAAGCCAAGGGACTCTAAAGAGTCTTCTCCAAAAGTACAGCTTAGAAGCATAAATTCTTCCATGTTCAGCTTTCTTTATAGTCTAGCTCTCACACCCACACATGACTACTAGAAAAACCATAGTTTTGACTAGATGGACCTCTGTTGGCAAATTAATGTCTCTGCTATTTTTGTCACTGCTTTTCTTCCAAGAAGCAAGAATTGTTAAATTTCATGGCTCCAGTCACCATCTGCAGTGATTTTGGAGACCAAGGAAATAAAGTCTGTCACTGTTTCCACTGTTTCTCCATCTATTTGCCATAAAGTGATGGGACCAGATGCCATGATCTTAGTTTTCTGAATATTGGTTTTAAGTCAATTTTTTCAATCTCCTCTTTCACTTTCATCAAGAAGCTCTTTAGTTCCTCTTCACTCTCTACCATAAGAGTGGTAACATCTTCATATCTGAGGTTATTGATATTTCTCCCGGCAATCTTGATCCCAGCTTGTGCTTCATCCAGCCCCATATTTCACATGATATACTCTGCATAAAAGTTAAATAAGCAGGGTGACAATATGCAACCTTGATGTACTCCTTTTCTGATCTGGAGTCAGTCTTTCGTTCCATGTCTAGTTCTAAATGTTGTTTCTTGACCTGCATACAGATTTCTCAAGAGACGGGTAAAGAGGTCTGGGAATTCTATCTCTTGAAAAAATTTACACCCTTTGTTGTGATCCACACAGTCAAAGGCTTTGGCGTAGTCAATAAAGCAGAAAACAACATTTTTCTTAAATTCTTTTGCTTTTTCAATGATCCAGCAGATGTTGGTAATTTGATCTCTGGTTCCTCTGCCTTTTCTAAATCCAGCTTGAACATCTAGAACCCAGGAATTCTCCAGGTCAGAACCCTAGAATGGATAGCCTATTTCTTGACCTGCATACAGATTTCTCAAGAGACGGGTAAAGAGGTCTGGGAATTCTATCTCTTGAAAAAATTTACACCCTTTGTTGTGATCCACACATTAAAAGGCTTTGGCGTAGTCAATAAAGCAGAAGACAACATTTTTCTTAAATTCTTTTGCTTTTTCAATGATCCAGCAGATGTTGGTAATTTGTCTCTGGTTCCTCTGCCTTTTCTAAATCCAGCTTGAACATCTAGAACCCAGGAATTCTCCAGGTCAGAACCCTAGAATGGATAGCCTTTCCCTTCTCCATGATATCTTCTTAACCCAGGGATCAAACCCAAGTATCCTGCATTGCAGGAGGATTCTTTACTAGCTTAGCCACAAGAGAAGCCCAAGAGTATTGGGGTGGGTAGCCTATCTTTTCTCCAACAGATGTTCCTGACCCAAGAATTGAAGTGGAGTCTTCTGCATTGTAGGCAAATTCTTTACCAACTGAATTATGAGGGAAGCCCTGGTTGAGGTTATAGCTTTTTAATATGTTATATTCAATGATTAAGAGCTCAAATACAACCTGAACATTTCTGATTTCTAATCCGGACTCATTTTACTTACCCATTTCCCTATAGACAAATTCCCCATTAGGCTTCTGCAGTCTTTTCTTTTTTAATAAAAGAGATTATGTTAAAGCTTTTTTAAATATAAATCCCCTTCACTTGATGACATTCCTCATAGTAGCTCTACAATGCAGGTTTCCAAGGCCTAATAAGCATTACTACTTTAATTATCTAAATATCCTAAAGCTACTTGATTTTTCTTGATAGGCCTCTTCATACTTCTCTAGAGAAAGATACCTAATATGTATAATAGAAGCCTCTGTAATGGATCAAGAAATATACACTATTTAACATGGCCTACACAGGACCATTTCCAGAGTTTCTCTTTTTCATATTGGCCACTCACTTTCAATTAACACATTCACTATTTAAAAGTTACATAGCATTACTGGTTAATATTCAGAAAAGGATAATGAAAAGGCTTCAACAAGTAAATAGTGCATCCAATTCTTACCAATTGTTGTACATGCAGAATTTTTCAACCTAAGCATATTTGTTTATATTTATTCTTCTTAAATACAATCTTCTTGAATTTTATACATCAGTCTATTCTGACAAGAAATTCCTGAATCTTAATTTGTCATTCATCATTTTATATATTTTTATGCTTCAGTCATCATACAACTGAAAAATATAACTTCTTTACTTCGATCCACATTGTTTGAAAATCTATTTCAAAGGACAAAGCTGTGAATTTTAGATACATATCTCTGTACCTTGGTTTGCACATTTCTAAACTGAAACACTTGAGCTAGATAACCTCAGGGGTCTCTTCCACGTCTAAAATTCTACATGACAAGCAAATAGTAGCCATATTGTGATAAATTAATACTTTTTAGAATACATACACAATACAATATTGTAAAGTAATTTGCCCCAATTAAAAAATAATACATACACACATGTTTAAAATATTTATATATCTAGCTCTTTAATAATTTTATCATTAATTATTTCTAAAATTTAACATGTTGAGAGAATTCATTTAAGCGGGTTGATAGGTAGTCCAAAGCTGCCTTATTTTTTTTCCCCATTTTTTTTTTTTTTGCCTTAGTCATGTAGGACATGTTTCCCTTAAGCTTTGTGTTAATTTTGAAGCAATCTATTTTATTTGAGAACTGGCCTGTCTTTAAGCAGAATATATCTTATGAAAAATGCTTTTCTTAGGCTTCATATTAATGATTATTATTGTAACAGATCTTGCCTGGGAGTCTGTTTTCCCATATCACTGCTTTCTCATTTGGAGACACCGAGCTCAGAGCCCTTTCTCCCTGGCTAATCTTATACCTATATTATCTCAAGTTGTATGTTGTGGGAGAATAGGTCTGGCAAAACTTTCACATCCTTGAGGCACTCGTTTTATCTATTGTCAGCAGTCAGTAGAAAATTATATAATGCCCTGCTTAAACTAGTGAGGTGGGCACTCTCCTACCTGCCTCCAGTGTCTTTTTCTGGAAGCTTTCTCTATCTTTTCACTTTAATAAAATCTCTGCTACACAAAACTCTGAGTAACTGAAACTGCATCTTTGGTCCCAGACTGAAATTTTCTCCTTTGAAAACTACAAAATTGGCACTGTTCACTGTAAGCTACCAATACATACTAGAAGTTCTCCAGTATAAAATTATAACTAACCAGTATGTTTAATGACTCATAAAACATTGCCAATTAATTTGTTGATACTAACAATTAAGTATCTATGGCATTTTTATTTTAAAAAATATTGTAGTATGTTTCACTCCAAGAATGTTTATTAACTCTTTGTTAAATTGAACTGAACATGCATACATCCAACCAAACATCATGTTCTAACACTGTGAATTGATAAAAATCAAAGAATGAATAGCCTATAAGTAATTAACCATTTACACTGATGAATTGAAACAAAATACAACTTGATTATGCATATGGCATATAATGATCACAGTCAGTGAGCAAGTAACTTAGTCTGAAGATAATGTAATGCTTGTGTAGGGGTTTGTGTATGTGTAGTTTTGTGAAAAATTCTGAGAATTATACATTAATTGAATGAGAATTATTGAAAGTTTTAATTAATATTAATTTTAGCCAAATGGATAACAAGAAGTGGTAACATTTTATCTGTTCTAAGTGAGAAAAAGTTTGGTCTAACAGGAACTCTGCAATTTCAGACTTAATTAATTTATACTATGAGATGGGGGAGAGATCAGTAGACTAGTGGGTCAGAGAAGGATTCTTTCTGGAAATTATAGTTGACTTAGTTAATGAGAGAATAGTTGCTTTGTAGCAATTCCAGGATCTGTGTGAACATAGAGAGTGGAGTATTTCAGGTAAAGAAAATGTGTATGTGGGACAGCAAAAGAGACACAGATGTATAGAACAGTCTTTTGGACTCTGTGGGAGAGGGTGAGGGTGGGATGATTTGGGAGAATGGCATTGAAACATGTATAATATCATACAAGGAATGAATCACCAGTCCAGGTTCGATGCAGGATACAGGATGCTTGGGGCTGGTGCACTGGGATGACCCAGAGGGATGGTACAGGGAGGGAGGGGGGAGGGGGGTTCAGGATAGAGAACACGTGTACACCCGTGCAGATTCATGTTGATGTATGGCAAAACCAATACAGTATTATAAAGTAATTAGCCTTCAATTAAAATAAACAAATTTAAATTAACATTAAAAAAAGGCGAAGTTCAAGGTGCTAGAGAATAGGGCAAGATGTGGTTCTGGAGTAATGGGTGATGAAAGTGGTAAACGTGAGATCATAGAGCCCAACAGGGCTGTAAAGTTATTTTCTAAATATACAATCAGCAAAATATTTTAATTAAAAACAAAGCAAAAACAAACAAAAAAATCTCTGAGAAAATAGGGAAATTGTAGGATTACAAGAATCAAAGGAGAGAGAGAAGTTAAGAGAGCACTGCCCTGGTCCAGAAAAGAGTCTATAGGTGCTGGAGTCCAGCCCCAGTGGATCCAGGGTAATTTAAAGGGAAGACAGAGTTGTCATCTTTGAAAAAGAATAATTAGAGAAGGGAGATTATGAAAGAATAGTGTAGTAGGAAATTTTAGTGGAGAAAAGAGGCTGAATAACTTGGTTTACATGGAAAGCTAATAAAACCTTGAGACAAGAGGTTTGCACCATCTATGTAGGCCACCAGCGCCCACTTGAATAGTGGAGGGTGCCCCGCCTTGGGCTCTCTCTCACGTGGGTCTTAGAAGCCAGTGCAAGTAAGTAGACATGATGGCCTCCATGCCCTAGACGGGAATTCAGCCAGAAAAGAAGAGAAGGAGAAAAGACCACATGGGGGAAACCAGTCTTTCCAGTGAATGGTCCGTCCTTTATTGTCCAGAAAAGCTTTTTATACTTTTGGTTGTACATAGAGATCAATGGATAATACAAAATTATGCAGCATCAGCAACCCTGACTCATCGAGACCAGGCTTTCTCTCTGCATGCCTAGCTGTATACATGAGTCTTAGGTGATTTACATATTCTTCTGGCCAGAAGGCCTATTAGCAATTTACGGCCCTTTTCTGATAAGGGTCTGTCAACCAGAAAACTTATTTGTCTTAAAACTGTTGTTCTTACTAAAGTCTGATGCCACTCTCAGAAAGCACTAATTAAGGTTACAGTCTTACATAGCAAGGACACAATAATTTATAACAAGGAAAGAGGGGTACAGTGATTTATAACAAAGATAAAGTTATTAACTCAAAAGTCTAATGTTGCTAACATCAAAAACTACTATATTCCTTTTTCTATATCCCAGTTACATTGATTAATATCCTTCAGGTGACTAAAAGATAAAGAATATGGAGGCCTGGCAGCAGTCATTGATTCAACAGTGAAACCCATCACCAATATAATTTTTAGCTTTTTAGAAAAGGCTCTATATCTGTAAGATGCTTTAAGCTTCGTGCCTTTTGCAGTTGGGGGCCATAAACAATTTACAAGTGTAGTTAAACCTGTCAGGCAAGTTAGAGAGTCATCAAAGGGGTTTGAGCTGAAGCACTCCTTTTATATGCAGGAGAATGTCAATTGGAGCTCTAAGTTAACTTTTTCCAAAGAAAGGTGGTCAGGGATAGCCCCTTGCTATGTCAGAAGAGTGGAAAGTACAGCACAATAAGGCAGGCAGACTCTGGCTTTGGGGGAAGATGCTCGAGTAAATACAGTGAGGCTCCCTTAAGGCCCAACTCGCCTTTGCCTGTCGGACCCCTTAACCTCATGACCTTTGCCATAGGCAGGACTCCTCATGCTGGCTCCCGGTCATATAGGGACTATGATAATAGTGAGATAGGAGAATGAGGTAGTTTTGATTTAATTTGAAAACATATTTTTAGTGGTTATTTTATTTCTAATGGATGGAACTTTTATTTATTTAAAGGACACATAAATTTGACTAAGAAAATTTCACCTTTAAAATGAGAAATTTATAAGTTGATCATAATGTATATGATAATATTTGAATATGAAATGATATATGACCATGTTAACTTAAAAATTTTAGAAAAATATTGATATTTCATAAAAATTTCCCCCCAAAGTTCTTGAGAGATTGAACAAATAAAAATGTAAAATAAAGTTTTCTGCTATACAATATAAAGTTTGCATAAAGTCATGATAATGAGATGAATCTTCCAATAAAATATGAGGATAATGCATTAAGTATAAGATTCAATTTTAGATAATCAATAAAACAATTTCTTTGAATTCTATTTTTTTGTAAGTTCAGTGACAGGATCTGCTATCTCTTGTGATCACTCTTAAAAACAATCACTTTTGACATGATTACTATATAAAGTGTTACTTATATATGTATCCCTAATTTTGAGTACAGTGATAGGTGCTGAAAATGGTAGGATCACATAGAGTTGGGGACAGACTGGTATCAAAGAAAATCTTTCCTATGTCAATGCACCACTTTTCCCTAAAATACAATTTAAAAAAAAAGCATCCATCACAAAGCAATTGCTCCTTCATAAAAAAACAAAAAAAAGATGATAATTTACCTTCTTGAAAAATACACATCTCAAGGTCATACCTAAGAATTAAATTATAATTGCTCTTTAAGTATCCAGTCATTACTCTTCTTAACAAGAATAAATGCATCCATTGTAAAGTGGCTGAATGAAAACAAAATCACCAAGATAAGAAACAATTCTCATTAGGAAAGGGAAAAAAGAAGTCAAATACTTTTGGTTGACATTTTCCTTGACAGGAATAGCAAAAAAAAAAAAAAAAGTCCTAAGAAGTTAAATTAGTCCTTTGTTACTTTTTATTTCCCTAAACTATGCCCACAGAACATATGAACCATAGCCCTAAACTATCCTACAGGGTTCTTACAGTTCAGTTCAGTTCAGTTCAGTCTCTCAGTCATGTCCGATCCTTTGCGACCCCATGAATCACAGCATGCCAGGCCACCCTGTCCATCACTATCTCCCGGAGTTCACTCAAACTCACCTCCATCGAATCAGTGATGCCATCCAGCCATCTCATCCTCTGGTGTCCCCGTTTCCTCCTGTCCCCAATCCCTCCCAGCGTCAGAGTCTTTTCCAGTGAGTCAACTCTTCACATGAGGTGGCAAAGTACTGGAGTTTCAGCTTTAGCATCATTCCTTCCAAAGAACACCCAAGGATGATCTCCTTTAGAATGGACTGGTTGGATCTCCTTGCAGTGCAAGGGACTCTAAGAGTCTTCTTCAACACCACAGTTCAAAAACATCAATTTCTTCAGCGCTCAGCCTTCTTACAGTCCAACACTCACATCCATACATGACCACAGGAAAAACAACAGCCTTGACTAGACAGACCTTTGTTGACAAACTAATGTCTCTGCTTTTGAATATGCTGTCTAGGTTGGTCATAATTTTTCTTCCAAAGAGTAAGTGGCTTTTAATTTCATGGCTGCAGTCACCATCTGCAGTGATTTTGGAGCCCAAAAAAGTAAAGTCACACACTGTTTCCACTGTTTCCCCATCTATTTCCCATGAAGTGATGGGACCAGATGCCATGATCTTCATTTTATGAATGTTCAGCTTTAAGCCAACTTTTTCACTCTCCTCTTTCACTCTCATCAAGAGGCTTATTAGTTCCTCTTCACTTTCTGCCATAAGGGTGGTGTCATCTGCATATCTGAGGTTATTGATATTTCTCCCAGCAGACTTGATTCCAGCTTGGGTTTCTTCCAGTCCAGCATTTCTCATGATGTTCTCTGCATATAAGTTAAATAAGCAGAGTGACAATATACAGCCTTGACATACTCCTTTTCCTATTTAGAACTAACCTGTTGTTCCATGTCCGGTTCTAACTGTTGCTTCCTGACCTGCATACAGATTTCTCAAGAGGCAGGTCAGGTGGTCTGGTATTCCCATCTCTTGAACAATTTTCCACAGTTGATTGTGATCCACACAGACAAAGGCTTTGACATAGTCAACAATGCAGAAGCAGATGTTTTTCTGGAACTCTCTTGCTTTTTCAATGATCCAGCGGATGTTGGCAATTTGATCTCTGGTTCCTCTGCCTTTCAGCGGGTTGTAATTTAGCTAGATTATCTGATTATGTTAATTGACAGACTATGAGGTTTTTAGTAATTCTATGAACTCATAAACCATGAGAGTAGCTTTGTTGTGACACAATATTTGAATGTTTAACTTGTCCTGTGAATTTCTAATTCAACAGCAGAGTAACACTCTAACCTTTAAGCCTGAAAATTATTGGTTTCATTTTTGTAAATATCTGAGGACTATATTCAGAGAAGGCGATGGCACCCCCTCCAGTACTTTTTGCCTGAGAAGTCCCATGGATGGAGGAGCCTGGTAGGCTGCAGTCCATGGGGTAGCTAAAAGTTGGCACAACTGAGTGACTTCACTTTTGCTTTTCATTTTCATGCATTGGAGAAGGCAATGGCACCCTACTCTAGTATTCTTGTCTGCAGAATCCCAGAGACAGAGGGGCCTAGTGGGCTGCCATCTATGGGGTCGCACAGAGTCGGACATGACTGAAGCGACTTAGCAGCAGCAGCAGAGGACAATATTAACTATTTTCCTCCAGGCTATATTCAAAGTTATGCTGTAGCTGTGGTTCAGGGGCCTCATAGAGATCAGGCATCTTCTGCTTATTTGGTTCTCCCTCTCTCATGTTCAGCTTTCTTATAAACTGCCTTCATTTGAAATAAGCATAGCCTTGCTTAGAGAATCCAGTTTTTTTCATTCCTACAATGTTAATGCTATTTAACTCCCAGTCAATTGTTGTTGCTGAATGAAGGGAGAAGGGACTTCCTTTAACAGACTGCATGTTAATGTCTCTACTTTCATACTGGTCAATTTACATCAAAATTATAAAAATTAAAAAAAATTATAAATATCCCAAAGTTCATTTCAACTCTATTTGCAATAGCTGGGGCATGGAAACAGCCTAGATGTCCATTGACAGATGAATAGATAAGAAGCTGTGTTTCATATATACGATGGAATATTCAGCTCAGTTCAGTTGCTCAGTCATCTTGGAGTCTTTGTGACCTCATGCATTGCAACACTTCAGGCTTCCCTGTCCATCACTGACTCCTGGAACTTGCTCAAACTCATGTCTATGGAGTCACTACTGCCATCCAATCATCTCAAACTCTGTTGTCTCCTTCTTCTTCTACCTTCAATCTTTCCCAGCATGAGGGTCTTTTCAACTCAGTCAGTTCTTTGCATCTGGTGGCCAAAGTTTTGGAGTCTCAGCTTTCAAAAGAACATCTATTTCTGAATTATTTATTATGCCAAAGGCTGTGACTGTGTCAGTTCAGTTCAGTTCAGTCACTCAGTCGTGTCCGACTCTTTGCGACNTGACCCTGAGGGATGGGATGCAGAGGGAGGTGGGAGGGGGATTCAGGATGGGGAACACATGTACACCTGTGGCTGATTCATGTCAATGTATGGCAAAACCACTACAATATTGTAAAGTAATTAGCCTCCAATTAAAATAAATTTAAAAATAATATTTAAAAAATAGACATTTCTCCAAAGAAGATATAGAGATAGCAAATAAAAGCATGAAAAATTGCTCAATATTATTCAATATTAGAGAAATGTAAATCAAAACCACAATGAGATGTCACCTCACACCAGTCAGAATGGCCATCATCAAAAGTTCTAGACACAAGAAATTCTGGAGAGGGTTTGCAAAAAGGAAGCCCTCTTACATTGCTGTTACAAGTGCAAACTGGTATAGGCACTATGGAGAACTCTTTTAAAAAACTGGGAATAAAGTTGCCATGTGACACAGCAACACAATTGGTGGGCATATACTCTGAGGAAAACAGAATTGAATGACACATGTATGCTATAGTCATTGCAGCCCTATTTACAATAGCTAGGACATGGTAGTGACTTAGATGTCCATCAGTAGATAAATAGGTAAGGAAGATTTGTAAATTTTGTAAGGTAAGGAAGTACATACAAACAATGGAATATTACTCAACTATAAAAAGAAACACATTTGAGTCAGTTCTAATGAGCTGGATGAAACTAGAGCCTATTATACAAAGTGAAGTAAAGCAGAAAGAGAAAGACAAATACTGTACATTAACACATATATATGGAATTTTGAAAAATGGTACCAACAATCCTACATGTGGGACAGCAAAACAGGCACAGATGTAAAAACAAACATTTGGACTCAGTGAGAGAGGTTGAGGGTTGGATGATTTGAGAGAGTAACACTGAAACATGTACACTACAATAAGTAAAATGGATGAAAATTGCAAGTTAGATGCATGAAGCAGGGCAGCCAAAGATGATGTTCTAGCTTTTATTCTGGGTCAGAGGGATAGGGTGAGGAGAGAAGACGGAGGATAGTTCAGGATGGGAGTGACACATATATACCGATGACCAATTCATGCTATTGTATGGCGAAATCCATCAAATATTGCAAGCATATGCATCAAAGTCATTATCCATCAATTAAAATAAAATATATACATAAATAAGTATAAAAATTAGGTCCTTGTTCATTATCTATTTTAAATACAGCACAGTATACATGCAAAAAGCAAAGGAGAAAAAGAAAGATATACTATTTGAATGCAGAGTTTCAAAGAACAGCAAGGAGAGATAAGAAAGCATTCTTCAGTGATCAGTGAAAAGAAATAGAGGAAAACAACAGAATGGGAAAGACTAGAGATGTCTTCAAGAAAATTAGACATACCAAGGGAATATTTAATGCAAAGATGGCCTCAATAAAGGACAGAAATGGTATGGACCTAACAGAAGCAGAAAATATTAAGAAGAGGTGGCAAGAATACACAGAAGAACTGTACAAAACAGGTCTTCATGACCCAGATATTCATGATGGTGTGATTACTCACCTAGAGCTACAAATCCTTGAATGTGAAGTCAAGTGGGCCTTAGGAAGCATAACTATGAACAAAGCTAGTAGAGGTGGCAGAACTCCAGTTGAGCTATTTCAAATCCTGAAGGATGATGCTGTGAAAGTAATTCACTCAATATGCCAGCAAATTTGGAAAACTCAGCAGTGGCCACAGGACTGGAAAAGGTCAGTTTTCATTCCAACCCCAAAGAAAGATAATGCCAAAGAATGCTCAAACTACCACACAACTGCACTCATCTCATACACTAGTAAAGTAATGCTCAAAATTCTCCAAGCTAGGCTTCAGTAATACGTGAACCATGAACTTCCATATGTTCAAGCTGGTTTTGGAAAAGGCAGAGGAACCAGAGATCAAATCGCCAACATCTGCTAGATCACAGAAAAAGCAAGAGAGTTCCAGAAAAACATCTATTTCTGCTTTATTGACTATGCCAAAGCTTTTGACTGTGTGGATCACACTGAACTGTGAAAAATTCTGAAAAAGATGGGAATACCAGAACACCTGACCTGCCTCTTGAGAAACCTATATACAGGTCAGGAAGCAACAGTTAGAGCTGGACATGCACAACAGAAAACTTCCATATGTTCAAGCTGGTTTTGGAAAAGGCAGAGGAACCAGAGATCAAATCGCCAACATCTGCTAGATCACAGAAAAAGCAAGAGAGTTCCAGAAAAACATCTATTTCTGCTTTATTGACTATGCCAAAGCTTTTGACTGTGTGGATCACACTGAACTGTGAAAAATTCTGAAAAAGATGGGAATACCAGAACACCTGACCTGCCTCTTGAGAAACCTATATACAGGTCAGGAAGCAACAGTTAGAGCTGGACATGCAACAACAGACTGGTTCCAAATAGGTAAAAGAGTATGTCAAGACTGCATTTTGTCACCCTACTTAATTAACTTATATGCAGAGTTCATCATGAGAAATGCTGGGCTGGAGGAAGCACAAGCTGAAATCAAGACTGCTGAGAGAAATATCAATAACCTCAGATATGCAGATGACACCACCCTTATGGCAGAAAGTGAAGGAGAACTAAAGAACCTCTTGGTGAAAGTGAAAGAGGAGAGTGAAATAGTTGGCTTAAAGCTCAGCATTCAGAAAACTAAGATCATGCTATCTGTTTCCATCATTTCATGGCCAATAGATGGAGTAACAGTAGAAACAATGGATGACTTTATTTTTCTGGGCTCCAAAATTACTGCAGATGGTGATCGCAGACATGAAATTAAAAGATGCTAGTAGTCATATATGGATGTGAGAATTGGACTATAA
Source organism: Aepyceros melampus (assembly GCA_006408695.1). Lineage (NCBI taxonomy): Eukaryota > Metazoa > Chordata > Mammalia > Artiodactyla > Bovidae > Aepyceros > Aepyceros melampus. The sequence goes on along the minus strand of SJXQ01001422.1, from coordinate 32,349 downwards.
TGAAAGCTGAGCACCAAAGAATTGATGCTTTTCAACTTTGGTTTTGGAGAAGACTCTTGAGAGTCCTTTGGACAACAAGGAGATCCGAACCAGTCCATTCTAAAGAAGATCAGTCTTCGATGTTCATTGGAAGGACTGATGTTGAAGCTGCAGCTCCAATACTTTGGCCACCTGATGTGAAGAGCTGACTCATTTGTAAAGACCCTGATGCTGGGAAAGATTGAGGGCAGGAGGAGAAGGCGATGACTGAGGATGAGATGGTTGGATGGTATCACCGACTCAATGGACATAGGTTTGGGTGGACTTGAGGAGTTGGTGATATACAGGGAGGCCTAGCATGTCATGGAGTTGTAAAGAGTCTGAGGCGAATGAATGATTGAACTAAACTGAACTGTGTACATATCAATCCCCACATTCCTATCTATCTCTCTTCTACTGGTAACCATAAGTTCATTCTCTAAGACTGTGAGTTTGTTTAGTTATGCTTTCTTTACCATATGTAAAATATATAACCAATGGGAATTTTCTGTATCACACAGTGAACTCAAACCAGGGCTCAGTAACCAACTTGAGGAGTGGATACTGTGGGAGAAGGGAGGGAGTTGACCAGGGAGGGTGCATATGTCTATCTGTAGCAGGTAGCTCGGCTGGTAAAGAATTCACCTGTAATTTAGGAGACTTCAGTTCTCTTCCTGGATTGGGACAATCACCTAGAGAAGGGACAATCTACACACTCCAGTATTCTTGGGCTTCCCTGTTTTCTCAATTTGTAAAGAATCTGCCTGCAATGTATGCGACCTCAATTTGATCCCTGGGTTGGGAAGATCCCCTGGAACAGAACAAGGCAACTCACTTCAGTGTTCTTGTCTGGAGAATCCCCATGGACAGAGGATCTGCAGGCTACATGTAGCCTATGGGGTCTCAAAGAGTCGGTTGGACATGACTGAGCAACGAAGCACAGCACAACACAATTCTGTAAAGCAATTATCCTTCAAAAAAATGCATTAAAAAAATGTTGATGTTTTCTTACTGGATTTGTCCAATTTAAAGACTAGCAAGATTAAAGGAATCAGACACGACTGAGTGACTGAACTGAACTGAACTGAACCTTAAACTTTTAGCAAATAGCACATTATTGTGACATTAATAAAATTATATATACAATTTTTAAATAAAATTAATTAAATAAGAGCACTGCTTACTAATTTAGAAGTCCTCTTTTGGGAATTTGTACTAAGTAGAAGTCTATGGGTCCATTCCTGATTGAGACAGAAATTTTACATAATACCTACTTCATCACTGTTTAAAATTCAAAAAATGTCTCTACATCTAGTACTTCGCTCTTTAAAACAAGCCATGAGATAAGCTTTATTATATTTTGCAATATGGATTATTAGGGAGACTGCAAGTTTGCTAGCTTTTTGCAATGAGGAAACAGCAAACTTCTTCTGGGTTCCTATATCCTACCATGAAACTTCTCTTTCATAAAAAAGAGGAAATACGTAGTGACTAAACAACAACAACTAGTCAATCTTCATACTCACATTAGGACATAGTAGACATACTAAAAAAAGTTCAAAAACTCCAGTATTCTCTTCATATGTATAATTTCTACAACCTAATTACAATTGATAAATTTAAGTTTTAGTAAATGCTGTTCACATTCTGTTTTCATTAATTTAATGTCCAAGAATCCAGAAAACTTGATTAATGATCAAGACAAAAACTAGCTAGGGGATGTGAATTAACACAAAAGGGTAAGACAAAAATACAATTCACCATTTCCCCCGCACTTATTAAATGTCATTGTTTCAGAGGGTATTTTATAGTGCTCTATAAAACTAAAACAAATATAATTCAGCCAAATATAGGTAATACATGCTGAGTGTTTCTTTTTTTTTAAATAATATGTGAAATAACACATTTTCTAAATATATATACTATTATAACTCATTAGATATTATGTATACACATAGTACTCTATTCTTTCTACTTTGTGTGTGAAAGTGGACCACCCTCATTCCAGTGAATTCTATATTGAACTTCTTTTTTTTCCTTATTTTTCCGAATGCCATGTTCCCCATAAATACCATCATCTTGGTACTAGAGATACTCACAGACATAGTAGGGAAATGAAATACATTCTCACACTAGAAAAACCATGGTGCTAGAGAACTCTTGAGAGTCCCTTGGACTGCAAGGAGATCAAACCAATCAATCCTAAAGGAAATCTACCCTGAATACTCTTTGGAAGGGATGATGCTGAAGCTGAAGCTCCAGTACTTTGGCCACCTGGTGCTAAGAGTCAACTTATTAGAAAAGACAATGATGCTGGGAAAGATTGAAGGCTGGAGGAGAAGGGAACAACAGAGAATGAGATGGTTGTATGGCATCAACGACTCAATGCACATGAGTCTGAGCAGACTTTAGGAGGTAGTGAAGGACAAGGAAGCTTGGCATGCTGCAGTAAATGGGATCACAAAGAATATATATATAATATAAAATATCTACATTTAATCCTGTATGTCAGAGACAGCATGTTATTTTTTGTTTGTTTGTTTGCTTGCTTTTTTTTGTAAGGAGCCAATAGAATATATTTTAGACTTCATTGGCTATGAGGTTTCTGTCATAACTATTCTGCCTTGTGGTTGTAAGGCAAAGCAGGCATCAGTCAGTTCAGTTCAGTTAAGTCGCTCAGTTGTGTCCAACTCTGCGACCCCATGAATCACAGCAGGCCAGGCCTCCCCGTCCATCACCAACCCCAGAGCTCACTCAGACTCATGTCCATTGACTCAGTGATGCCATCCAGCCATCTCATCCTCTGTCATACCATTACCTTCTTGCCCCCAGTCCCTCCCAGCATCAGAGTATTTGCCAATGAGTCAACTCTTTGCGTGAGGTGACCAAAGTACTAGAGTTTCAGCTTCAGCATCATTCCTCCAAAAAAATCCCAGGGTTGATCTCCTTCAGAATGGACTGGGTGGATCTCCTTGCAGTCCAAGGGACTCTCAAGAGTCTTCTCCAACACCACAGTTCAAAAGAATCCATCCTTCGGTGCTCAGCTTTCTTCACAGTCCAACTCTCATATCCATATATGACCACTGGAAAAACCATAGCCTTGACTACACAGACCTTTGTTGACAAAGTAATGTCTCTGCTTTTCAATATGCTATAGACTACTATAAATGAATGGGAAGGAACAGCTTTGACCCATAAGCCAAATCTGTGTTTTCCAATCTCTTTTTAAATTATACATGCAGTTGAGACACACATAAAAGCTTTAAACAAACATCCCTAACAACTATTTTTTTTTCTTTTTTGCATAAAAGTATTCTTTCATGCAATCTTAGGAAAGTATTATTAATCAGAGCTGTTTAAAGCACTTTTGGTCTGAACTGTGCATCAAACAGCATTGCATTTATTTTTTAAGAACTTTGTTTAAATGTAAGTGGTTTATTGTTCAATACCAAATATATTATTTCTTTTTTTCTATAAAAGTGAGAAATTATGCTGTTAAAATATTTATATTTGGACTTCACAATTGTATGCTCACAAAACAAGGATCATCAATAATATTCACTTTGATTATTTTTCTAGTAATACATAGTAATTGGATTCAGCAGTAAATCTAAACATAGTCCTGAGGCACTGATTTTCCAAACAGTTCTGTCAAAATTATGTAAGAAGAAATGAAGCAGTGGCTTGTTAAGGCATATCATGGAATATCTTAAAATATGCTTATTAAGCAAAAGAAACTAGGATGTGGTTAGTTTGTTTCTTTCAAAAGTCTTGGCAGTAATACTCAGAATTTAGCAAGAATAGTTGTCATTTCTTTACTGATTACAATCCTGATGTACCAGGTCTAAATTTAAGCAAAAAAGGTGATCAAACTAAGTTACCAGAAAATTACAATGTGCCTTCAGTCTCATCTAGCATGTTTTTCTTTTTACTTCATATCCAGAGATACACAATATCATGCACAGAAAAAAATAGCATTTGCATTTGAATTTTTAAAATGTGAAGATTGTAGGTACTTCTTAAATTGGCTCACTCATTCACTGTCTTTGAAATAGTAATTTGTCTATTTAATATTTCAATTATCTTTAATGGGGTATTTGAAAACGGCCTGATAAATTCAATTAAGTAACTAATATTAGTCAGTGAAGGAAAGTGAAAGTCACTCAGTTGTATGCGACTCTTTGTGATCCCCCTGGACTATATAGTTCATGGAATTCTCCAGGCCAGAATACTGGAGTGCGTAGCCATTCCCTTCTCCAGGAGATCATCCCAAACCAGGGATTGAACCCAGGTCTCCAGATTGCAAGCAGATTCTTTACTAGCTGAGCCATAAGAGAAACCCAATATTAATCATGCAGTACTTAAATTTTAGTGAAAATAAGAACATTGTTTTTAAGATTACCTATAATGTCTGGGTCTAATCTCATGGACTTTCTTATTCATTAAACAATAAAAATAAAACAGATAAATGTCAAAACTTTATTTTAACAAGCTAAGACATCAACTGCATTAAGAATATGTTAAGCATTATATTTCAATATGTTTAGCCTCAAGGAGATTCATCAAAATTTTGCTTATAACATTTAAAATATGAAAACAATTATATTATCAGGAATCATTGATTAAATAATGTGACAACTTTGTGTTCTATTATTTAATACTATGAAAGAAGCAAATTCAATGGCATGAAAAATGTTAAGGGTGTAACATGAAGTGAAAATTTTATAAAAGAGGATAGTGGAATAAAGGGTAATATTTTACATGACACATTGCTAGAGGAAAAATTTTTGAGTTATTTAAGTTTATGTAGCTAGCACTTCATAAGGGTGAAATTCAATGTTCAATCATTGTGTTCCTAAAATATGGGGAAAGTAAGCTATGAAAAGTATCCAATCTTCAATGTATCCTGTCTTCTATAACAAACTCTGACACTAGGAAATCAATGAAAATGAACAAATATTTGCTGGATTTTTATTGACAGTCATGCAATTATTTCTTTAACCTTGTGAAAACTATTCTTTTTTCTATTTTTTAAAAAAAAGAGGAACTAAATCTGAGAGTTATTTCCACAAGTGGCAAAATTCTCCCGAAATTAACCTCAGAGCCTAGACTTAAACTAGCAGAAGGTGGCAAGAGAAAAACTAACAGCCACATACAAGGGGACTTCCATAAAGGTATCAGATGATTTTTCTGCAGAAAATTTTCAGGCCAGAAGGAAGTAGCATTATATATTAAATGTACTAAAAAGAAAAAATAATCTGCAACTTAGGACAATCTATGAAGCAAGGTTTTCATTCATAATGGAAGGAGAGTTAAAGACTTCTCAGACAACAATGGCAAAAAAAAAAAAAGAAGAAGAAGAAGAAAGAAAATAAAAAATAGTTTCTCAATATTGAACTAATAGTAAGAGAATTGCTAAAGGGTCTTCTCTATGTTGAGGCCATTTTTAGTGGTAAAGAATCCACCTGACATGCAGGAGATGCAGGTTCATTCCCTGGGTCAGAAAGATCCCTGGAGAAGGAAATGGCAATCCATTTTTACCTAGGAAAATCCCAAGGAATGTGGAATCTGGTGGGCTACAGTCGATGCGGTCACAGTCAGACACAATTTGCAACAAAACAACCATTGTGTGGAAAAGGAAAAGCTATAACAAAGATGAGAATGTATAGAAAGTTGAAAACCCACTGGTAAAGGCTGAAGATTAACCATTTGAATAAGCTAGTACAAATATTGAAAGACACAAATTATAAAAACAACCATAACACAATAAATAGTTGACACATAAAATGGAAGATGTAAAATATAATAGCAAAGCAGAAAATAAAGGAGAGAGGAATAAAAAATGTCGATATTTTAGAATGCTTTTAAATTTTAATGAATATCAGCTTAAAACATGTAGCTATAGTTATCAAACTAACATATATTGATCCCATAGTAAGAGTAAAAGTATCCACACACAAAAAAAAAAAAAAAAAAACTAGAGAGAAGGAAGACAAGCATATCACTAAAAGAAATAATCAAAGCTCAAAGGAATAAACTCAAAGAAAAAAAATGAATAAAACGGAGAACTACAAAAACAATGAGAAAACATATAATAGCTATAAGTACATACCTATCAATAATCACTTCAGTATCAATGGACTAAATGTTCTAATCAAAATATATAGGATGGCTAATGAATAAACTTAAAACAAAGTCTTATAACAAAGGGAAAAAAAAGAGAAAGAAGGGCATTATACAATGATAAAGGGATAAACAAATAAAAGGCCATAATAATTAACATATATGCACCAAAAGTGGAACATTTAAATATATAAAGCAAATATGCATAGAAATAAAGGGAGAAATTGGCAATAATATATTCACAGTAGATGACTTTAACAACCCATTTACATCCAAGGACAAACCATACAGAAAGTTTAAAAGGAACAGTGATCATAAACGGCATATTAGACTAGTTGAACTTAATAAAGATCTACAAGACATTCCATGCAAAAAGAGCAGAATTAAATATTCTTTTGAAGTGTAGAAGAAATCTTTGTGACAATAGATCACGTTAGGTCAGAAAAAAGCTTCAACAATTGTAAGAGAATAGAAAGCATATCAAGCATTTTTGTTCCAAACAATCGTATGAAACTAGAAATCAAGTAAATAAAGAAAAAAGGGAAAAGAACCAATGTGAGGAATAAACAACATGCTACTATAAAAGCATTGGGTCAGTGAAGAGATCAAATATAAAATCAGAAAATTCCTTGAGACAAATGAAAGTAAAAACACAACTTTTCATAATGCAAGGGATGTGGCAAAATAACTTTTTTTTTCTCTATAAGGTTATTTTTTTTCTTTAACTAATTTTTATTTTTTAGTTTGTTTTGCTTTACAATACTGTATTCGTTTTGTTACACATTGACATGAATTAGCCATGAGTGTACATGAACTCCCAATCCCGACCCCCACCTCCACCCTCCCGCCCCACACCCTCTCTCTGGAACTTTTAAGAAGAAATTTTATAATGAATTTTTTTTTCTCTATAAGGTTATTTTTTTTCTTTAACTAATTTTTATTTTTTAGTTTGTTTTGCTTTACAATACTGTATTCGTTTTGTTACACATTGACATGAATTAGCCATGAGTGTACATGAACTCCCAATCCCGACCCCCACCTCCACCCTCCCGCCCCACACCCTCTCTCTGGAACTTTTAAGAAGAAATTTTATAATGAAACAGACCTACCTCATAAAACAAAAATATCTCAAATAAACAACCTCACCTACCATCTAAAGGAATTAAATGAAAAAGAACAAAGCCCAAAATCAATAGAAGGAAGGAAATAAAGATCAGAAAGCTTATAAAGGATTCCCCTTCCTGCAAATGGAAAGAATTAGTGAAACGAGCTGTTTTGTTTTGTTTTTGTTTTTTTTTTCCTACAAGGTAAAATTCAGAAGTCATTAGCCAGATGACTTCATAATTATCAAGAACTAAATATAGGGCTCAACTACATGAGCAATCTTTCTCATTGCCTTTCTCTGGGTTTGGAATGAAAACTGATTTTTCCAGTCCTGAGGCAACTGCTGAGATTGCCAAATCTGCTGGCATATTGAGTGCATCACTTTCACAGCATCATCTTTGAGGATTTGAAATAGTACAACTGGAATTCCATCACGTCCACTAGCTTTGTTCATAGTTTTGCTTTCTAAGGCCCACTTGACTTCACATTCCAGGATATCTGGCTCTAGGTGAGTGATCACACCATCTCGATTATCTCGGTCATGAAGATCTTTTTTGGACAGATCTCCTGTGTATTATTGTTACCTCTTCTTAATATCTTCTGCTTTTGTTAGCTCCATACCATTTCTGTCCTTTATCGAGCCCATCTTTGCATGAAATGTTCCCTTGTATCTCTAATTTTCTTGAAGAGATCTCTAGTCTTTCCCCTTCTGTTCTTTTCCTCTATTTCTTTGCATTGATCACTGAAGAAGGCTTTCTTATCTCTCCTTGCTATTCTTTGGAACTGTGATTCAAATGGTAATATCATTCATTTTTTTCTCCTTTGCTTTTCACTTATCTTCTGTTCACAGCTATTTGTAAGGCCTCCTCAGAAAGCCATTTTGCTTTTTTGCATTTGTTTTCCGTGGGGATGGTCTTGATCACACACCAGTAAAGTAATGCTCAAAATTCTCCAAGCCAGGCTTCAGCAATACATGAACCGTGAACTTCCAGATGTTCAAGCTGGTTTTAGAAAAGGCACAGGAACCAGAGATCAAAATGCCAGCATCTGCTGGATCATAGAAAAAGCAAGAGAGTTCCAGAGAAACATCTATTTCTAATTTATTGACTATGTCAAAGCCTTTGACTGTGTGGATCACAATAAACTGTGGAAAATTCTGAGAGAGAAGGGAATACCAGACCACCTGACCTGCCTATATGTATGTCAGAAAGCAACAGTTAGAACTGGACATGGAATAACAAACTGATTCCAAATAGGAAAAGGAGTATGTCAAGGCTGTATATTGTCACCCTGCTTAATTAACTTATATGTAGAGTACATCATGAGAAATGCTCAGCTGGAAGAAACACACACTGGAATCAAGATTGCTGGGAGAAATATCAATAACCTCAGATATGCAGATGACACCACCCTTATGGCAGAAAGTGAATAGAAATGAAAAAGCCTCTTGATAAAATTGAAAAAGACGAGTGAAAAATTTGGCCTAAACCTCAACATTCAGAAAATGAAGATCATGGCATCTGGTCCCATCACTTAATGGGAAATAGATGGGGAAACAGTGTCAGACTTTAGTTTTCTGAGCTCCAAAATCACTGCAGATGGTGACTGCAGCCATGAAATTAAAAGAAGCTTACTCTTCAGAAGGAAAGTTATGACCAAGTTAAATAGCATTTTTTAATATAAATTCTTTTATTTTAATTGGAGGTTAATTATTTTAAAATATTGTGTTGGTTTTGCCATACATCAACATGAATCTGCCAAAGCCAAGATATTACTTTGCCAAAAAGGTCCCCTCTTGATGAAAGTAAAAAGGAGAGTGAAAAAGTTGGCTTAAAGGTCAACATTCAGAAAATGAAGATCATGGCAGCCGGTCCCATCACTCTATGGGAAATAGATGGAGAAACAGTGGAAACAGTGTCAGACTTTATTTTTGGGGCGGGCTCCAAAATCACTGCAGATGGTGACTGCAGCCATGAAATTAAAAGACACTTACTCCTTGGAAGAAAAGTTATGACCAACCTAGATAACATATTCAAAAGCAGAGACATTGCTTTGCTGACTAAGGTCGATCTAGTCAAGGCTATGGTTTTTCCTGTGGTCATGTATGGATGTAAGAGTTGGAGTGTGAAGAAGGCTGACAGCTGAAGAATTGATGCTTTTGAACTGTCGTGTTGGAGAAGACTTTTGAGAGTCCCTTGGAGTACAAGGAGATCCAACCAGTCCATTCAAAAGGAGATCAACCCTGGGATTTCTTTGGAAGGAACGATGCTAAAGCTGAAGCTCCAGTACTCTGGCCACCTCATGCGAAGAGTTGACTCATTGGAAAAGACTTTGATGCTGGGAGGGATTGGGGACATGAAGAGAAGGGGACGATGGAGGATGAGATGGCTGGATGGCATCACTGACTTGACGGACCCAAGTGTGAGTGAACTCCAAGAGTTGGTGATGGACAGGGAGGCCTGGTGTGCTGCGATTCATAGGGTCGCAAAGAGTCAGACATGACTGAGTGACTGAACTGAACTAAACTGAACTGAACAAAGGTCCATCTAGTCAAGGCTTTGGTTTTTCCAGTGGTCATGTATGGAAGTAAGAGTTGAACTGTGAAGAAAGCTGAGTGCTGAAGAATTGATGATTTTGAACTGTGGTGTTGGAGGCTCTTGAGAGTTCCTTGGACTGCAAGGAGATCCAACCAGTCCATCCTAAAGAAGACCAGTCCTGAGTGTTCATTGGAAGGACTGGAGCTGAGGCTGAAACTCTGATACCTTGGCCACCTCATGTGAAGAGCTGAATCATTGGAAAAGACTCTGATGCTAGGAGGGATTGGGGGCAGGAGAGAAAGGGACGACAGAGAATGAGATGGCTGGATGGCATCACCGACTCGATGCACATGAGTCTGAGTGAATTCCTGGAGTTGGTGATGGACAGGGAGGCCTGGCGTGCTGCGATTCATGGAGTCACAAAGATTTGGACACGACTGAGCAACTGAACTGAACAACTATATGAAACAAGAAATAAAAGAGGAGAAATAACAACTGATATTACAGAGATACAACAATTATTAAAATATTACCAAAAATACCTAAATACAAAGAGAGAGAGAGAGAGAGAGAGAGAGAGAGATAATCTAGAAGAAAGGAACAAATGTCTAGAAACATAAAATTTCCCAATACAGAATCAGGATGAAATATATTGAACACTAGTAATGAAATTGAATTAGTAATCTAAAACTTCCAGCAGATGGAAATCAAGGACTGGATGGCTTGATTCCACTAAAATATGACAATAACTCATACCTAATTTTCTCAAATTATTCCAAAAAATAAGGAAAAAACACACCCAGATTTTTTTCTGTGAGGCCACCTGTATTCTGTAACAGAGGCCAGACAAAAATCTTACAAAATAAATAAAAAAATAAATAAATTAATTAATTAAATTAAATAAATAAATAAACAAAAAGCAGTTAATGTCTCATAAATTTAAATTAAAAATTCTTAGCAAATATTAGTAGTCATCATCTGAGGATGGGAAATGGTTGATAATTGAAAAAAGCTTTTGTTTGCATCACTTTTGTATGTGTATACTAATGTTATTCAAAATATATGTTGATATTATTTCCTGGATGTCTCCTAAAACTCTTGAGCTTATGGTACTACAATAGTAACATTCCGAAGCAGAACCAAGCTCTCTATTTTTCTCTACTTTTATTGCTTCATCTTTCTGGGAGTCCCATTGAACTCATGGTGTCTATCCCTCCATATCCTTTACAAAATATAGCAGTGTTTATTCTTCTTGTTTGGGTCCCACCATCCTTAAGCAACATATTTGCATCCTATTTGACCTTGCCTTTTAATGCCCATTTCCTTCATCCTTAAGTTCTCTCTACCAAGTCTTTTTTTTTTTTTTCCCTGACATCCTGATCTCATTTCTTCTTTATCATTATTTCAGTCCCTGTTTCTATTCCCCTCTGCCCCCTCACCCAGGGATCCTGAGTTCAAAATCATCTTAGAGTTTGATGATCTGTGTTTGCTGTTGTGAAATTCTTAATTTAAATTTTTCACTGATGCTTCCTAAGAGAAGTCTGACAATGCAATGGTGTAAGCCCCAGTGGTAGGGAACCTCCATTCTTGGTCAGGGAGAAAAGCTCCTGCCACCATCATTAGACCTATTCTGAGTTGCTCCTATTCTGACATCTTATTAGCTCAAACTCAACAAGGCCCTTTTCTTCCTGCTCTGACTCTGGGTACAGGGTCTACACATGGATGTGGTCAGGGTCAGGGTAAGGCTAGTGCACCACTTCTAGTCTTTTGGGGAGGAGGTCATTTCAAGAACTTGATAACTAAAAAAAAAAAAAAAAAAAAGAACTTGATGACTGATTAACCAGAAAACTAGAACTAGATAACTGAAGACATCCCGGTTCATCTTCTGTCCTTGGAATGAATTCCTTGGAATGAATGTGCTATATAATGACTTACAGGCCTTAAGTAAAATGACACAAATAATAGCCTTATTTTCTTCTTTCTTAGCATTCTCTCAGTTCACAACATTGAAAATGCCTAACTCAAGGCCATTTTGCATTTTGAACCAAGATGGTGCCCTTGATGTACCCTAGATTGACTACACAGTAACATTTCCCTCTTGAAGAATAGCTTTTCAGGCATCCAGTCCTGTCACTTCCAAGAATACCTACAGTCTCCCTTCATTTTGCTCCATCTCCACCTTTTGGTGAATTGTTGTAGAGTGTCTACTCATATATAATCCCACAGATTCTGTATTAAGTGGTTTTCAGCCACGTGATTATCTTTAAAACAAGCTGTCTTACTTTTTGCAGCATAAATAGACTAAGAATTTTCCAAGTCTTCAAGTTATGGTTCTCCTTTTTCATTAAAAATTACTTCATTTTCTCTTTTTTACAGATCTTATTTTAGGTTGTCGGGATGAACCAAGACACTCCATCAACACTTTGGTTAGAAATATTTTCAGACAAATGAACTCATCTCATCATGCACAAGTCCTATCTTCCACAAAACACTAGATTGCCCGTCAGTGGATTCTTTGCCACTTTATAAAAAAAGATTTTCTTTTCCTTAATTTCCAGTAATAAGTTACTCATTTCATCTGGACTTCCGCAGAATCACTGTTAACATCCATATTTTTAGTATGCACTCAAAACTTTTACTCAGTTCTAAAACAACTGTACAATTTAGGTGTTTGATAAATCACCACTCACTTTTTAATACCACATCATGAGTTGACATAATGAAACACTATAGATTGGGTGGCTTAAGCAATAGAAATTTATTTTCTCAAAGTTTGGAGTGTGGAGATCCTATATCAGGGTGCCAGCATGTTTGAGTTCTAGTGAAAGCATTCTTTCTGAGTTTCAGAAGGTCAGCTTTTCAATATTCCTAATATCACATGCACACACACACAAGCACAGAGAGACAGAGAGGAGAGAGAAAGGGAGAGGGAGAATGCTAGTTCATCATATAATTAGTTAGCTTGTGTCTCTTCTTATAAGAACACTACTACAATCAGAAGAACCCCACCATTATTACTTCATCAGAACCAAATTATCTTCCCAGAGACCTCTTTGCAAATAACATCACTCTTGGGGTTATGGATTTAACATAGGAATCTGGGGAAAGAGACACAATTCAATTTATGGCAAGCACTGTGCTAGATTTTCTTTTTATTTTATTGAAGTATAGTGAATTTATAATATTAGTCTTTGATATACAAAACAGTGATTCAATTATTTTAGATTTTAATGCAATTAATTTTATTATAAAATAAGTTATATTTCCCATTGCTGTGCAAAATATTCTTGTTGCTCATTTACTTTCTACACAGTAGCTTGTATCTTTTAACCTCATATTCTTATCTTGCCCCCCTTCCATCCCTACTGATAATTGCTGGTTTATTCTTTATATCTATGATTCTACTTTTTGTTATATACATTTATTTGTTTTACTTTTTAGGTTTTCAATATAAAGGTAGCATAGAGTATAAATCTTTCTCTGTCTGACTTATTTCACTAGATATAATAACCACTATATCCACTAGACTCATTGTTGCAAATGACATTATTTCATTCCTTTTATGATTAAGTAACACTTCATGGTGTATATATACCACATTTTCTTTGTCCATTCATATGCTGATGTACACTTAAGTGGTTTCCATATCTTGGTTATTATAAAGAACACTTTATGAACATTGAGTGTATATTTTGTTTAGAATGAGCGTTATCATTTTTTAAATATATATGCAGCAGTGGCATTGCTGAATTACATAGCACTTCTGTTCTTAACTTTTTGAGAAAGCTCCATACTATCTTTCATACTGGCTGCACCGATTTGCATTCTCACCAATAGATAACTAGTATTTCCTTTTCTCCACAACTTAACCTACATTTGCTATTTTAAAACTGTTTATCTAAAGCTCTTCACACAGGTGTGAAGTGATACCTCATTGTAGTTTTGATTTGCATTTCTCTAATAAAAAAAGATGCTGAGCATCTTTTCATGTACTTATTGAACATCCACATTCTTCTTTGGGGAAATGTTTGTTCAGATCTCCTGCTTTTTCTATCCAACAGAAAAATGTTCATTCTTTTCAAGTGCACATGGAGCTTTCTCTAGGAGAGATCACATGCTAGGCCACACACACACAAAAGAAACTTTCAACACATTTAAGAGGATAGAAGTTATGTCAAGCATGTTTTCCTGACCACAACAGTATAAACTGAGAAATCAATTACAGGAATAAAAATGTGATGGATTTTCTTATGTCTATAAATGCAAAATAAAATTTCAAATGAATGTGTATACTCTTCATGGCACAATACCTCCAGAGAATTGTTTGTATTCTCACCACCCCACCACCTAAAGCAAACAAAAATTGGAAAATCAAAATAAGATGTAGCACAAGTAACTGACAAAATATTCCATATTTTCATCTATTCTTAATTACAGTGTTCATGAACAGTGAGCCTATATGCACACCTGCTGACTTTCTTTGTATGAACAACTCATTATGCTTCCTCGTGAAGCAAAAAGGTTTTTGTTAGATTGTCCTATATGTAATATCCTTAGAAAGCTATTCTCACTTAATCTATATTTAGAACAACAAATTTATTTGGTCCTCCTGTTACTTAATTTGGTTGATGTTAATTATTCATTTAATTTAACAATAAATAACATAGTATAAGGTTATATTTGGATTTGGGGAAATTCTTTTCATTAGAGACACAAATAAGTGAATGAAGCTCTGATTCCCCAAGTTTCCATAGGCATTCTTCATGTGGAGGGAGACTGCTATATATAATGATATAAATATAAATCACAAAACCAAAATAGCATTTTTCTAAATATTTCATTTTCCCTTTTATTTCTCACTTGACTAAATCATTGTTGTGCTTAGTCATTCAGTCATGACTGACTCTCTGTGACCCCATGGACTGCAGCCCACCAGGCCACTCTATCCATGGGGATTCTCCAGGCAAGAATACTGGAGTGAGTTTCCATGCCTTCCTCCAGGGGATCTTCCCAATCCAGGGATCAAACTGGGGTCTTCTGCACTGCAGGTGGATCCTTTATCATCCAAGCTACCAGGGAAGCCAAGTGAATCATTAATTCAATTTTTTAACATTTACAATTGCTATAATGGTTTCCTTCTGAAACTAAGAAAAGTTTTTAATGAGTAGACTTTATATTTTAATTCTGGTTCCATGATATATGACTTTGTGACTGTTAACAAGTCTGAGCTTATTCTGTTCACTGTCTAACAGGCCAATAAATCAAGAAATGAAGTGTTAGGTTGGATCATGTTATGTGAGTTAGAATTCAGTTTCTTTTTATACTAAAAGGGGATGGAATGTGTCTGGTTGTGCACTTTTTGGTGCCAGTCAGATCTCCACATATAAGAGATGTGATAATTATTTTGCATCTGTCCAGGTAAATCTGGTAACAATGTTCATTCTGTGTTCTGTGGCTTTTTATTTCTATCTGAATGAAGTGTATTATACCTTTAAAAGTCACAGCATTGAGAATGAGTTGTCCTGTATATCTCAAGTTTTCTTTACAAAGGCACAGACCCAGAAAGGCTAAGCACAGGCAACAGAGAAAAAAGGTTAGGGCTAAAAGATCATATCCAATATGGAGTAAGATTATTTATTCTGTTACTATTCCCCACTGTAGATGAACTTTCAACAATTTTGTGGGTGATGAACCTTCAGGCTGAGAATGGAAATACTCCAGAGTTCTAGGCAGGGTATGAAATGTTTGTTTAGGCCCTTTATTATCATTTAGACACTCACTGAACATATACGAAAAGTGCACTACTTGAAATGAGGGTAACCAGAATGCTCAGCCCTATGCTATTGTTTGATTAAAGTATTTCTTTCCAAACAAGTGTGCCAGGGTCCAGCCCCGGTGGATCCAGGGTAATTTGAAGGTGGGGACAGAGTCAGTGTCCTAGGAAAAAACTTATTTAATTTCAGATATATAAAGAGATTAGAAATGGATAGTGTAGTAGGAAAATTATTGGAGAAAAAGAGGCTGAATAACTTGGTTTATGTGAAATACCAATCACCACCTACATAGGCCACAGGTGTCTTTCCATTCTCCCGAAGGAGAGGAGACACTGAGGCCTCCCTGGCTGGATCTTAGAAGCCCAGGCATAATTAGCAGGCTTGGTGAGTACACATGCCCCAGATGGGAATTCAGCCAGAAAAACAGAGAACAAGAAAGAAAGACACAGGGGAATCAGTCTTTCCAGAAACTGATTCCATTTCTTTATTTTTCAGGTTTTCTTATATAATTTTTGTTATACATAGGGATGAATACAGACTCACACGGGGGTCAGCAGACCTGAGTCTTGTCACAATCAGGTGCTTCATATAAAATTATACAAAGGTCTTATGGGTTTTATATCATCTTCTGGCCATGAGGCCTGCTGACATTTTATGGCCCTTTCTGATAACAGTCAGTTAACCAGAAAACTTATTTTTTCCAGGGGTGATTTTTTCTTAAACCAAGTGCAACCTTCAAATAAAGTTGCATTCCTATAGGGTGAGGGTGTAGTGAGTTACAATCAAGAAAGGAATTTACTTAGCCTAAAGTTTAATGTGATTAATCTTAAAGGTTAATACTTATTTCTCTTATATGCTAGTTATATTCATTATAAGGGCAGGGGATATGGAGATTTAGCAACAAATATTGGCTCAAATGAAAACCCTTCACCAGTATTCCTCTTAAGATCTGTTTAGTCTTAAGATAGTGATAAAGTTACATTTTTATATAGCAAGGACATAGTGATTTATAACAAAGTACAGTGATCTATAACAAAGGAGAAAATTCATTAATTCAACAAGTCTAATATTGCTAACATCAAAAACTACTATATTTCCTTTTCTATATTCCAAATACATTGATTAATATATTCCCAGGTGCCTAAGGATATGGACGCCTGGCGGCAATCATTGACTCAACAATGAGAAAAGCCCTATGCTAATTAAGACTTTCAAAATACTCCAAACTCTCTGTGCTGTTTATGGTTGAGAGGTAGTAAACAATCATGTGCCTAGTGGCAGGAAGTTAGTCTGCCGGCAGAGAGGTTTGACCTGAAACACCCTTGTAACACCCAGGGCAGGGAATTAGCAGCAATTATTGGCACAACAAATGAAAAAAAAAAAAAAAAAACCTTCACCAATATAATTTCTAATCAACCCACTATACTATATTAATAATATTCTAGCTTCTCAAAAGAGTCCATATTTAGAAAGTTTTAAAGCATCTCATGCCTCTCATGGTTGGGAGGCTTTAAACAATCACATGTGGCCAGACGAGCCTGATTAGGCAGGCTAGAGGACCTTCAGAGGAGTTTGTAAGTTGAAACACTATTGTCATGCCCAGGAATTTTTATTAACTGGAGCTGCAAGTTAACTCCTTCTCTGACAGAAATGGTGATGGGAGAGAGCCCCCTGTAAAGTCAGAGGTGCAGGTGAGAGCATAAAACAGACTCTGGTTTTGGGGCTAGATGCTCGGGAACAGGGGTTTCCTGAGGCTTGATCCCAATTTTGTGTATGCTAAAGCCTCCTTCCTCATGACCTTTGCCATAGGCAGAGCTCCTCACGTTAGCCCCTGGCACAAGTGGATGTCACAAGCATCAGTTCAGTTCAGCTGCTCAGTCGTGTCGGATTCCNTCAAGGTGGGTAATGGACTCAGCAAGAGCAGGACTGGATATACGATTTTAGAAATTTTTAGCATATAAAAGTGAAAGTTGCTCAGTCATGTCCAATTCTTGCGACCCCATGGACAACACAGTCCATGGAATTCTCTAGGCCAGAATCCTGGAGTAAGTAGCCTTTCCCTTCTCCAGGGTATCTTCCCAATCCAAGGATCAAACCCAGGATTCCCACATTGCAGATGGATTCTTTACCGGCTGAGCCACAAGGGAAGCCCAAAAAAAAGAAGGCTTAGCAGAGGATGGTTTCGACCCATCAACCTCTGTGTTATGGGCCCAGCCGCTCCTGCTGCGCCACTCTGCTGATAGACATTTTAGCATATATTAGACATAAAAGTGCTACAAAACATTCCTAGTAAGAAGATAAGATGGCCAAAGACTGAAATCTGGGAATCTCAATCATCCCTATGTGTGGATAGCCTGGGCCCAAGCAAGTTAATCCCCAGCTGCCAAGATGAGAAAGAAATATTCACATGAAGATGATGGTAGCACTGGTGGAAACTACACTGAAGGTAGCCTTCATGTTGGCAACAATGAAAAACAGAAATTTTTATTTTTATTGACCCAGCATTTTCTGCACAATTTCAGTAACTTATTTTAATGTCAAACTTTATCACAGTTGAATTCTAACTCTAAGCATATAAACTACAGAACATAAAATCCTTCTCTTTGAAAACCATAGACAGTTTTGACAATGTATTTGAAATCATTAACCTCTTAACTCTGGTACAAGTCCATATTCACAAGTATGACAATGATTAAGGTAATGAGTTAATCATTCCCTTTAGTTACAGTTTTTCTTAATTAGTTGATTTAAACTGGGGAATGGGAGGTGGAAGGGAAAGAATCTTCTGTGGAGTCTATTTTCATAGTGCCAGATAAGATTCTGAAGGCTCTCTTTTTTTTTTTTAAAGATGCAGAAATGTAGACATCTTTTTAATACCATTTATGATTTTTTTAAGCTACCAAGTCCTCCTAAGCCGATTACCATATTTTAGCAAAATAAATCACTTGGCAAGCACTTTCTACATGCCTGTCCTGCCCTACAGAGACCATACCCTTAAATTGGGCCCTAAAGGAACAGAAAGAGGCCAAAGGATGTGACATGAGCTTTACAGGCTTGAAAATTTGAAGTTTTCTAGTCACCTAACCAAAAATTAAGGGCCATGGATCCTATTTTCAGGATCAGCTGCATCCCCTTATAGGGCCTTAGTTCACATGTAACACTCTCTTCTCTAGTTTTTTTTTTTTTTTAAGTATCAAAATTTAATGTCCCCACATGAATTGGACGAGACCCCACAAAACCCTATTATTACATTTTGCAGATACTGTTCAAATAATATTCTCAGCATTTTAATTTCTCTTTCTCATTTATGATTTAAAGAACTCTCTCAAGTGACCTTAAATAAATGCTAGATGAGAGTCTCAAATTTCTTCTCTTCAATAATTTCTCTCTTATCAGTGCACTTGTAAGTTTTAAAACATCTTTGCTCCTTCCCCTGTGTAGTATCATAGTATAAACTGGGATGGTGCATACTTGTTCCATACCTTTGGCGTTCAAGAGTCTTTTTCATTTCACCTCCTAATGTCATGGTAAAAAGAAGCAGAAAGGTGAATGAGTCAGTAAAAGCAAACCAACCTAAAGAACTTAGAAGATGATACTAGAGATTCATTGAGGCACTTAAGAGAAGTGACTTACACACAAATTCTTTTCCCATTTTCACTCTTTTCTCCCAAAACATTTCTCACTCTCTGTTTCTGTGAGTATGACTGTTATACATACAGTTACATATGCATGCAAGTGGAATCACACAGCATTTGTCCTTCTATGACTAGTTTATTTCACGTAGCATCATGTCCTCCAGGTTCATTCATGTTGTCACAGATGGCAAGATGTACTTCTTTTCTAAGGCTGAATCATAAAAGCAGAAAGCAGAATGGTGCTGACTAGGGTCTGTGAGGAAGGGAAAATGGGAAGCAGTGTTCAACTGGTAATGTAGTTTCACTTATTCAAGATGAATAATTTCTAGGGATGTGCTGTACACTCTAGTGCCTATCATTAACATTATTGTACTATACACTTAAAATTTATTATGTGGGTACATACCATAAATTCTCTTACTACAATAATACTGTCTTTAAATTTCTCACTTCTCCCTTCTCTCTCTCCCCTACCACCTCTTACTCTCTCTTACTTTTTATCTTACCTACATCTTCTATTCCTAAAATAAAAGCCTTGCCAGGTTGAACTGATTTTCCTCTTTCCACAACCCTTTCGTCAAATTCAAAACATATTTCGATTTAAATACTTTCAGGTTTTGTATTTGCTTTGTTTGTTTCTTGCACTATGCATTAAGTCTCCATAATCCTAAAGTAATCAAAACTGAAACTCCACAACACTATCATTTGGAAGTATAGAAAAGAGAATTTTTTCTTTAGGTTTCTCTGTTGCTGTTGCTAAGTTGCTAAGTCATGTCTGGCTCTTTTGTGACCCCATGGACTGTAGCCCACAAGGCTCCTCTGTCCGTGGGATTTCCCAAGCAAGAATACTGGAATAGGTTGCCATTTCCTTCTTTAGGGGATCTTCCCGACCCAGTATTGGACACTCCATCTCCTGTATCTCCACCAGAGAAGCCCTTAGGTTTCCTAGATATCATCTAATTGTTTATAATTTTTACAAATTTATCTTCACTTAAGAAATTAGAATATCGAGGCTTCCTTGGAAGCAACTTGCCATAATTCTCTCCAGTAAATTTAAGCCATTATAATAAAGAAAGAAAGCTTAAAAAGGCAGAAATTTACTAAAAGCCAAATCCCTGCTGAAGAAGGCCAATGATCCCAGGACTTGCACTTGGGTCTGTAGAGAGGTCTCACTCTGTGTTTGGTTTGTAATTAACTCAAATATTGGCCATGGCAATGGGGAGAGGGTCTCAACATAGCCCTAAGGTACCTAATAGGATAAAGGAGGAGAAAAAAGAGAGATAGGGGGAGGAAAAGCAAGTCAAGCACTGACCTGGCAAACTATAATGTCATTTAGTTTCTGATTTGCCGTTTTCTCACATATTCTGAAAAACAACTGTGAAAATTAAACGTAAGAAATTAAGAACATTACTCTGAAAAGTAAATACTACCTAGCACTTTTAACTTTAATACAAATTTTATATTGTTCATACCTTTTATAGTTATTTAAGTTCACTTCAGTTGCTCAGTCATGTCCAACTCTTTGCAACCCCATGAACCGTAGCACGCCAGGCCTCCCTGTCCATCACCAACTCCCAGAGTTTACCCAAAGTCATAGTTATTTATATGTTAATATTTGTTTTCATCCGATATTATAAGTTTCTTGAGACAGGGATCTTGAAGTAGGGCTTGTACATACCACTCAGGAATCATAATGCACCCAGTACATATGTACTTGAATGTGCTGAGATAAAACAGAATCTATCATTACTTAAAGTTTTAGTGCTGTAAGAAACAACTTAAATGTTTATTGATTTAAAAGGAATTAAATTTATCTGTATTCTAGTAAATTATTTTAAAATGTGTTTCAGAAAATGTTTATGTGTTTCTTCTTTACCTATAATTTAAAAAATTAAAAACAATAGAATATATTTCCAGTCTTTATTTACGTGTGAGATTGTGTGCATATGTATTAATATATCTTATATGTATATATGTGTGCATGTGTATAGGAGGGAATGTGTGTGTGTGTGTATGAGGGAATATATGTGTGTGTGTATCTGTATATGAGGGAATATTTATATGTGTGTATAAAGGAATGTACATGTGTGCGTGTATGAGGGAATATCTGTGTGTGAAGAAATGTATATATGTGTTTGTGTGTATGAAGGAATGTATGTGTGTGTGTGTGTGTGTGAGGGAACATGTGTGTGTGTGTATATGAGGAAATATGTGTATGTATGTGTATGATGGAATGTATATGTGTGTGTGTGATAGAATGTGTATTTGTGTGTTTGTATAAGGGAAGGTATGTGTGTGAATGAATATGTGTGTGTGTGTGAGGGAATGTATATGTGTGTGTGTGTGAGGGAATGTGTATGTGTGTGTATGAGGGAATGTATATGTGTATGTATGTACAAGGGAATGCATATATATGTATGAGGGAAAGTCTGGGTGTATGTATGAGGGAATGTGTGTGTGTGTGTGTGTGTGTGTGTGCATAATAAGCAAGGAAAGGAAAGAAGCATCTCTGAGCGCCTGAGCAGCCACTTGACTGAAGAGGACTGTAACCAGCATGGCTTCCTGTCCTAGTCTACACACTTAATCAGCACCTGCCTCAACACTTGCAAATCAAATCTTTATTGATTTGCAGCCTCACAGCCTCAGAATGTGCTTTTGTAGGCAGAGTTCTGGAAAGTGGGAGAATTCCAAATGCAAAACACTGCAGGAGAGGTTGGCTGTACTGGGAAAGAGGTCACAGGGTTTTGTTCTTCCGGTACATTCAAAGGAGGACTATCTTTCAGAAAAGCAACTGCAGCAAAACAAAGAAGAGTGGTATAATATATTCAATATGATCAGACAAAGAACAATAACCCCAATAAATAATAATATGTAGCTCACGAACCTAACTCTATATAGCACAGAATAAAGGAAATGGCAACCCACTACTGCATTCTTGCCAGGAAAATCCCATGGACAAAGAAGCCTCATGGGCTACAATCTGTGGGGTCTCAAAGAGTCAGACACAACTGAGCGACTGAGTGCTCACTCAAAGAAATAATTTAACAATTATAAATCCATCAGATCAAAATAAGTAGTCAACATTTAGACTAAAATGGGTATTTTTCACACCAATTTATGCAATTTGGCCAATTTCACTCTCTAAATCAATCTGTTTAAGCAGACTGATCGATTTCACCACCTAAATTCTTTCCACATGGATGCAGTTTAAGAATGTTACGAGAATAAAAAAAATCACATGCACACAGTCATCTCATAGGTGATTGACCAAAAATGGAATTTCCAACACAAGATAAAACGAATACAATTACATGAATGGTGGTGGAAGTTGTATTTGTAGTTAAAAGACTGCTCTAAAACATATGATACCTTAGATGTGTGCCCAGTTTTTTATAACTGCCCCCAGGCAGCCTTGCTGTAGAAGGTGTAGGGGCAGGTTATCAGAGACTAACGGAAGCAGCTCTGGGCTAAGAAAGGGACTTTCAGACCACAGCATTCTCACAAGTTCTAAGAAGTCATCCCCAGTGAGAGGGACCACATTCGAAGAGGATTGACAGTTTAGACTGAAAACAGCTTTCAAAGAGACTAATCTTATAAAGTATTGCAAATGAATAAGGGCAACAGGAGTAGGTGTTCACCTGCCAGTCTCCGCCGAACGAGATGAGAGCCTGTCTGTGCTCACACATGCGCGACTTAAAAAAAAAAATCACATAAAAAACAACATCTTTGCTACGGAGACGTTTTTAACAAGTATTACAGAAAGAGCACCAGCTACCAAAAAGAGTTGCCAGGGCCAGAAGGAGCCATCAATCGAAACAGTTTACATTTCAAAGTTTTTCCAAGAAGAGTGAAAACGTCTCCCCGCCTTGATGGAAAACGGAGGCGCTGCAGTAAAGGTTCTACGTGCTGCCTTCTAAGTCAAGTTCGTTTCTCTCCAGTGGTCCTTTAACCCTCAGGTTTGTGCCAACAGGTAGAGACAGCAGAAGTGTTTTCATCTCCTGGGGCAGGTGCTCTGAGCAGCTTGCTAGGCTGTGGAGTCAGGATAAAAAATCCTCTTCCTTTTACAAGTTTTGTAAGAGAAGCACCTGCTTGCTCTCGGGTACTGTTTGAGATTAATAGGTCACTTTTACTTCTATTTTCAGTACTTCCTCCCATCACTTAACAAATAATTATACATATTTGCCTTAGAATGCTTTTTACCCCTGGAGATAATTCAAGAATTGTATTCAAGTTCTTACTTAGCTTCATTAACAATCTAAAAAATGAATACTAACAATGCTACATTTAACCAGGGTGTAGTGTATTTATTTGTCCCTTTTAAAGAATGAGGTTTTTATTTGTTTGTTTGGAGGAGAGAAAAAGTTTGCAAGTGTTTCTTTGGCCTCAGGAAAAAAGAACATTTCTTAAATTCAGTAACAGTTTTCCAGAGGTCTGTAATCTAATGTATACTTTTGCTTCTAGCTTTTAATTTTCTGCTTAATTTTTTCATGACATTTCTAAACACCATATCTAATTTCCTGAATCTATTAGAATATACTCTACATACTTGCATTCTTTGTTCTTAGAAGCTAGTCGAATAGAAACACTAATCTAAAAAATTTTTACAGTTAAGACTTGGGGAAAGAAAATAACAACAGACACTACCAATCTTTTTTCAAGACTTGGGTCCCATGAAAATAGTTGCTTGTATGTCTTCCTCTCATACGTATGGCTGGTGTCAACAATCCCTCCACTAGAGCCAGTGTCACGGCATCTCTTTGACCCACTGGCAATTTGCACAACCGTTGATAAGGATTCAGACACCCCGATAACCCAGCAGCATCGCCATGGCCATTTTCTTAGACTGCAATAGAATAGATTGAATAAAAAGGGGAAAAACTGAAAGGACCATTCTCTCTTCCTGTACACACATAGAAATGCTATTCATTATGATTATAAAAATTACAGTCACTTTCTTAGATTGACCTATTGATATTAATTACACAATAGCCCTGAAAATTATTGCCAATTTCCATGCCAACATTCTTTGTAAATACCAGTGGTTCTCAATGAACTCCTTCTGACCTCTGGGCGGAGGCTGTCACTGTGCGATGTACGTAATTCTCTCAACACTGATCCATTACTTCTGTTCCGTGTTGGGGGTCAGGCCAATACTGCAAAGTCAAAGATAATTAGCAGCCCTATCAATAACCAGCTACACAACTGCCGCCTAAGTGACAGGCCAGAAAAGCTAAGAAAAGAGGTAGCAATATAAAGTAGAAGGGAAGTGCCGGTACATTCTATGGTTCGAGCAGCTGCTATGGACTATCAGCATCACCAGGAGACCTCATTGCATTAGCATAAATTCAAATGACAAATGCACAGTGCTATTCAGAGACTCATTAATTTGCAATGGGTGCAGTGCTCATGACATATTAGTGCAAAATTCAAATGTCTTTGTAGCAATGTGAATTTAGTTGTGAGACCAAAGTCGCTAAAATGAAAATGTGTGGGTTTTTTAGCAGTTTATTAAATTATGAACTGTGATGACTATATCCGTGCATCTTTTTAAGCAGATGAGGTCCAGCGTGCTCCAGCGGCAAATCGCATGGTTTATGTTGATATTTTCCTGTCAGACAATTTCCAAGCCGCAGATAAGATACTAGACTGTCTGCTTTGCTCTGTTGCATGTGGACTGAGAGCTCCCCCTTCTGGACAAATGACACTGCCACTCTAAAAGAAAGCCAGACTATTTTTGTCTTTTTATGCTTTTAACAACAGGTTCTGATGCAAAAATCTTCAGTGTCCACCTAAAGCCAGAAGAAAGTGATTTGGTATCATCTACTGTAGATGAAAGTACATTACCTCCTTCTAACAAAATGCAGAAAAGCCACCCTCAATTGAAGTCGGTCTTACATAATTTTATATGAAGCTACTCCAAGACCTCATTTAAAAGTATCTTTTTGAAAAATAATTGCCTGACTTATATATACCAAGAATAAAAGCAAAATACAGGATAATAGTGAAAATTTTTCATATTCATATGCTTTCATGCTGACATAAACAAGTGTGCAATTGTTAGCATTAAATTGAATAAAGAAAAAAGCATGCATATATAGAGACAGAGCCTTTTAAACAAAGCAACCGAGTATATATTGTATTCAACTCGGTTGAATGAGATTATGAACATACATAGACAAGGAAAGTCAGATCAGACCTGTGCCAAGTGTACCTGGTGGACTCGTTTTTTTTTTTAATATAAAGAATCTTCTACCAAATTATTTCAAATTAGTCAAAGTAGATTTATCACTGGTGAGTCTTTTCAAAATAGGCATTATAGATATATATATATACATACACATATATATATATATAAAATGATTCAGATTGTTACAATGGAATAAAAGGGGTTAACTTTGTCTGCAGTACTGACATAACCCAACCATAGACAATGTCAACACTTGCACTTCTTAGTATCCAGGGTTCATAGTCTCTTAAAGGAGATCTAGATTCTAATTTATATGATATAAATACTCACATTCATATCTAATACTTATAAAGACATCAATTTAGCATTTTACAGTAGAAAGTATAGCTTCCAAACCATGTAACATACCCTTGAATAAGCTGAAATGCAGGTCACCATTTAACTTGCTTTTAAGAGAATATAAAATCCACAAGTAAAAGTTCAGCCTTTGGCCATTTGAACTGATCTCCACCTGGCTACCAGAAGTGTGCTTTAGCAGATCCTTATGCAAAACTAGCACTTCCCTGGTACTCAGAGGTTAAAGTGTCTGCCTACAATGTGGGAGACCTGGGTTCAATCCCTGGAGATGGAAATGGACTCCAGTATTCTTGCCTGGAGAATCCCATTGATGGAGGAGCCTGATGGGCTACAGTCCATGGGGTCACAAAGAGTCGGACACGACTAAGCGACTTCACTTTCACTTTATGTAAAACTATGTCTATCACTTTCTAAACTTTGAATAAATTATATAATGTAAAAAGAGGGTTATGTCACACTATGATTGCTTCTAAATTATATACTTTCTGAGTACTCAGTTTATGATGAATTTGGGGAAACCCATTCCACTAAAAGCTGTGTACTGTTAAATTACATTTTATCATATCATAGATGTTTTGTGTCATCTTCAACAATTAAAAGTAAGATCATTGTCATCTCTCCTACTTACTTGCACTTGAATTGTCTTCAGTAATTTAGCAGGCT
Source organism: Aepyceros melampus (assembly GCA_006408695.1). NCBI lineage: Eukaryota > Metazoa > Chordata > Mammalia > Artiodactyla > Bovidae > Aepyceros > Aepyceros melampus. Next base: position 5,951 of record SJXQ01001422.1, on the reverse strand, counting down.
CATTTTATTTTATAGTCACTGCTACAAGAAAGATACAGAGGTGATGAGGACTGAAAAGGATCACTATATATTAAACATGTGGAAGGAGCATGTAGCCAAGCATTATCAGATTTATCACTATACCTGCATATACAGGCAGTGTTTTTCTCTACCGCATTCAGAATACAAGGCTCACAGAATGTTAGGGCTGGAAAGGCCACTGTTGATCATCATTTTACAAACACAAGAATCAGAGACTCAGAAAACTTTAGCAAATTTAGGGACAGGGGAGCCTGGTGGGCTGCCGTCTATGGGGTCGCATAGAGTCGGACACGACTGGAGCGACTTAGCAGTAGCAGCAGCAGCAATGGCTAAAAAATGGTAGAACTGAAAAAAAGAAACTCTAGACATTCCTTTCAAACTTGATCTCACACATCAGAATCACTTAGAGGGTCTGTTGCAACAGATTGCAGGCCCACACCCAGAGTTTCTGACTCAGGTATCAGCTGGCTGGAGCAGGAGGGGGAATTCTCATTTCTAGTAAGTCAAGTTCCAGGTGATACTGCTCTTGATGATCTAGGAACCTCACTTTAGAACTACTGGTCTCTCCACCAGTTTTCATAAACAGCTGTTATCTTTTTTCCAATAACTTTTCTCATCGTAATGAGCAAAGCAAACTCAGGTTAATACAATATTACTTGGCTGTAATCTCTCTAATAGAAGACTGGGATAATACCTACAGTGTGGAAAACCTGGAAAAAAATTAAAGCAAGATTAAGGAATGTAAGGGCACTAAACACTCAAAAGATTATGGCCATTGAGGTGGATCATTATCCCAACCAGCCTATCTAAATCTCAAGTTAATATTAAACCACACCCAGTGTAAAAGAGCCAAACAACGCCCTAAAATGTTCCTCTCTTTCCCTCCATCCTCAGAAGTCCCTATGTCATTTATATCCTAAGAATTTACTACTGCCTTTGTCAAGTCATACTACAGGTAGCTCTGCTTCTGAGATTTCCAAACTGTCCTTTCTCGTTGCCTCTTTACCTGTCTGATCATATGTCTATTTTGTGAGTACAAAATAATCTCTGAGCTGCAGTTTTCTTAAATCATAACAGAATCTAGTCTGGAGCCAAATACAGGGAAGGCGACCTTATTCTCTGCTGCCTTCCCCCACTAGCAATATTTAGACCAACACAGACGTTTACCTTCTTTTCCGCCTCTAAAATAGAATAGCCGCTATAGACCTAATGAATCAAAGCGCAGTTCATCATTGCCTAGAAGGTCTGAGCAAATTTCTGTCACAAGAACCAGAAAGAAAAAGCCTCTGCACAAGGGAACTTGAAACTGCCGTGCTGGAAGCACTGGCTCAGAAGAATAGGAGCGTATTCAAGAGGAATTTCACTCAGGCATTTGCCTGTCCTTAGTCTCCTGTACAGAAATCAGCAAACCTGTTCAGCACTCTGGTATCACAGCTGTGATATTACTGCCTTTTTTTTCCTGGTTTGGGGAATGTCTGTGATGAAGGTAATCACCAAAATACTACCAAAAAAAAAAAAAGTTTTAAAAATAGTTTCAATTTGGAAAATGAATTTGACTGATGGTGGGAAAAGTTTTAACTATATATATATATAAACCTTCATGGTGCTTTCTCTCCCATTTTTATTGGGGTTTACTTCTTTTTCATAAGAGTTTTAATTAAATTATTTTTATCAATTTTCTTAAAGAATCGATTTCATGGAATAGGTTTGATTCCAATTCATACCATGAATAATATAGCACTATTCTGAATGTTGAGAATCCTCCCCCAACAAAATAACACCCCTATTTCCAAAGTTCTTTGGTAGGCTATTACATTAAAATCTGCTTTGATATGTTACTTGAATGTCTATACAAAATAATGTTTCCATTTCAGAATAATTTTCAATATAAATGGTTTCTAAACAGATTTCACTCCCTTTGCCAAATATTCACTTTTCTACCATTGTCCCCTTTTTTCAGATAAGCCACCCAATCACAAAAAAATTAATATAGGTTTGTCATGATTGCAGATGCATCCCGGATATTTCTGGGCTTACCCCCTGCCTAAACCTCCACTTTATATTCACTGCTATTTCACCTTGGCCTTCCTTTAATAGACCCCAAATCTCAAAATCTTTATTACTCTAGGTGTTCCTTTCTTGTTTCTTCTTCAGGTGTAGATAAAACAGATCTGTTTCCCACAATCCTTGAATGTTTTGAATTTCTGAATTATAGCAAAAGTTTTGTTTTTTTCTAAATTAAACTGAATTATTTAGTGTTTCTATCATCATTATTTAAAAAACACCATGAGTGGCAAACATGGAATTTGTTTGTTCAGAACAAAAGATGATGAAAATATAATTCCTCTTTATAAGAAAACAGAATACATATTCCTTCAAAAAATTCTTTTTTTAAATGTATTAGTGAGTGCAAGTATTGTAACTCAGACGTTATTTAGCAAAAAGTTTATTAATGTAAATGGCTAAAAGCTAGCCACATGCAAATACTAAAGCAGATAAATAGTACTATATTAATTCAGGTTATCCACTCTATAACTGCATTTTTATTTATACTTTTTAATTTAAAAATAAATGTGCATATACTATTTTTAATCTTCAGTAAAAATGAAACTAGATACTTTCTAGTATATTAAGCAATTCTGTTTTACCTATTTCTAAAATTTCCCTCTGATACTTTTAAGACAGTTATCTTACAACAGATTCTAGAAATGCAAAGGCAATAAAAATGAATGTATTTTGTCTCATAGAGGAATATTTTTTAATGAATATGTGCACATTCTCTCTACAATTTAATATGCTGTATCCACCCATAAAATTCTATGAAGAAGTATATTTTTGTCTGTGAGCCAATTGGTAAACTTGATTTTAATAAGAAATCAGTAAAATATGCATATCGGAAATGAAGAGAATACAGGTTTCTATCTGTCATTTATAGTAAGAGCTTATATTTCAGAGCTTAATAATATAATATCTGAATATTATATTTCAAAACTTCCCTGGGGTTTAATAAAGCAGGTACTTTGGTATTGCAGGTAGTTTTGCTTTTCCATCTCTCTTTTTCCTACCTCCAAAGGAAAAAAAAAAATCTCATGACCCTGTTTATCTAGCATAAATCTAGTAAAGTATAGTCTGGACTATATATCACCTAAGCTGACCCAGATCTCCAACTCAACCCACTGTTCATTACTAAGTTTATAAAGCACACATGCCCTGCGTAATTATAGGCTGAACCATTCTCTCTCCATCTCTACCACAAGAAGTATAAAACCAGTTTAGAGTAGCTGGCAATTGCACAGTATTTCAAATTTAAAGAAATACATGTTATGAGGGGGTGGAGTAGGGGTAGGAGTCGTTCTTAACTGTTCTTTTCTTCAACAGAACACTGAACATCTAAAACATGTTCAATCCTGTTAATGCTTGTCAAATATTTCACAGTTAAGCTTTGTTCAGATTTTTTTACTATGAAAAATCAATTTGGTGGATTTCAGATTCTAGAGATAGAAGTGCTGGAAGAGACCTTAAATAACCTTGTTCTACTAGGTTCTATAGATGAAAAACAGTCCCAAGAAAATTAAGTGACTTGTCCGAGGTTTTGCAAAAAGTCCAGCATAAAACTAAGTCTGCAGACACCCAGTCCAGCATTTTTCCCACTGCTCTTTTCGTCCAATTTTTCTTTAATAATTAAACAATTTCAAGGAGCTATACAATCTGATTTTACAATTAAGATAAAGCAGTTATATTATATCCAGGATTGTGTAGAATTTCACTTGGTGTTTAGTCATTACAGTCAAATAGTATCATTATCTTTCAATTACAGAGATCAATTTCAGTTCATTAGCAAAATAAAATGCTTGCAGAAGGTCCACATGAATGCTTCAAAGTGGCAATTTTCTAAATGCCAGAAGTGAAATACATTTCATAAAAAAGACAAAATTTGAGAAAAGCACTTGAGGTTAAACCACAGCGGTGCAAGCCCCACTGCCCTGCTTTATCACAGATCTGCTATAAAAGCATGATTGATTCAAAGGTCTGAAAAGGGAAGTATGTGCCATGGCCAACTAATAATTGCCATTTTCCCCTGTTTCTTGGTTTTAGCAGTTTTTCAAGAGAGATTTAGATCATGGGATATTGTGACATAGATAGAGCATTATGTGCACAGATTCAAGCTATTAATAAAATGATCTACGAACTACACATAAGAAAGACAAGAATAATCTTTAAAACTTACAAAAGGATTACTACATTGTATAGATAAAAGCACTAGCCCAAACAATATAGCTATTGGGATGGTGGCAACCATATTAGACCTTCTGAACTATGAGCCTTAATTGCTACTCAGGGATACCCCAACCAGCTAAGCAAAGCTAAAGCCAAAGGGGTAGCAATGCTATCAAGTCTAAGTTGATGTTAGCATCCTCTAAGGTTGTATTGGTGTCTCTTGGAAGAAGTCATTTATATATATATATATATATAGAGAGAGAGAGAGAGAGAGAGATGTTTCTCCTTGATAATGTTCAATTATTATGAGGTTACATGAGAGTTCCTAAGATGCTATGGACATGTGAGTGTTAAATTTTTAGATTGTGTAAACCAAAACTATGGCCTTTGGTATTCCAACATATTTTTAACTGTATGTTTAAAAAAAAAAAAAACAAGGAGGTGTGGTTCGCTTATACTCTGATGTAGCCACATTAGTATCATGGTTAGTGATACTCATGGTATAAGTCAGGATTCTTTTATACATAAACCCTTTTCAATGTGAATCAACTCTTCATAAGTGGGGTTTATACAACTTAAACACTACATGATCTCATCTTCTTAGTGACCATTTGTTTCATGGGATACAATTTCTGGAATTCTAAATTACTAAAATTTCGAGATGTTAATCTTGTTAAAACAGTTAGTTGATACAGTAGAAAGATTTTTCTGTGTCATACCAGACAAAGGGCTCTGATGGTCATGGAGCCTGACAGCAAGTTAAGGAATTTTAAAAAAAAAAAAAACAAGGAGGTGTGGTTCGCTTATACTCTGATGTAGCCACATTAGTATCATGGTTAGTGATACTCATGGTATAAGTCAGGATTCTTTTATACATAAACCCTTTTCAATGTGAATCAACTCTTCATAAGTGGGGTTTATACAACTTAAACACTACATGATCTCATCTTCTTAGTGACCATTTGTTTCATGGGATACAATTTCTGGAATTCTAAATTACTAAAATTTCGAGATGTTAATCTTGTTAAAACAGTTAGTTGATATAGTAGAAAGATTTTTCTGTGTCATACCAGACAAAGGGCTCTGATGGTCATGGAGCCTGACAGCAAGTTAAGGAAGCAAGTAAGTAAACTGCTTGGTCCTCCAAGCATGCAGTACTGAACTTTGAGCCAATCAGGCACACAGAGGCTTGAGTCCATCCCAATTTAACCCAGCAGTGCAAAAGCTATGTGACTGTCCTTGCATGAGGAGCCTGGGGAATGGTTTATCCCAATTACATAATATTGCATTGTGCTGATTCTCTTCTATTTTAAAAATATCACCACTGAAAGTAGCTGCTAGATGAAAGTAGATGAAAGTGAAAACCCACTGCACAACTGCTGATCTATTTTGCATTTTCCACCTGCAAATCTAGTCTTTTGGATTATGACATCTACAAGTACAGGCTTAATACACAAAATCTAGTATTGTTTCTACTCTTGCTGTTATACATCATTCCATAAATAAATCTATTTATGAGGAACACTTCTTGTCAAATTGTCCTAAATGCTGCCATTAATTCTTAGAAATTTTTAGCACTTCCTTGTTGTTTCATGATATTTTGCTTAGCATTCTTCATTTATATCTACCTTACAAAGAAATAGAACTAAAAGAAACACTTCGCTATATTTATGTTCTCTTGATTTAGCCTAGAGATGAAGAAAAGTTTCAAC